>NW_010729354.1:0-11110 GCF_000365185.1 Nelumbo nucifera | reverse complement strand
GGGTGGCTAGGGTTTGTTAGAGGTGAAAAGAATGAGTGGGGAGGTGCTCTAGGGTTTGCTAAGGAGAGGGGAGTATGCTAATACAGTAGGAGGGGTGCTTTTCTGGGCTTAGCAGATAGGAGGCACCCTCTTGTGCTCAGTTTTTCACAGAAACACCCCCTCTCTTAGCTGGAATTCTCATCAGCTTCCCAAAATCTGTAGAAAAACACTATAAATTTCCTAGTTTTTACCCAGAATTTGCATAGGGACCATCAGAGATCAAAACATTGAATTTAACTGGAAAAATGGTACAAATTAGTCAGTCTAAGGTCTAAAGTACCCCTAAAATGATGCCCTTAAGGCATCAAAATACAGAGTTGTCACACCCCCAACTTGATCATTACTAGTCCCTTAGCAATGCAGCCTTAAAATTACTCTATGTAAATTGATCATTCCCATTGCAAGATCATCCCTGACAAAATTAGCCATGTATCCTAATTCCAGAATTCTCAAACTTTGTATAGATCAGTATTGGGTTTAAGTGGTAAAACTGTCCTTCATTGAACATTCCAGAAATTTGGCTCAAAAGTCTTATATACCCTTCCATTTGCAGACTGTCTTGATAAGCTGAGATTGATTTTTAAAATCAGGCGGGTATTCTTCTTATCATTTCTGACAGTGGATTTCTACTCCTGAACTTGATATGCACACACATTTTTATTGCTACCTTCCACCATTTGATGCAAATCTCAGCACTTGACTTAAGTGAAAAGACCCRGTTTCTAAGTGTTAGGTAAGTGTCTTTAGCATTAAACAAGACCAATTTAACTCCTTTCACTTGCTACCAATCTCTACAAAATTCAATATTCTTTTATCACTTTCCTCAACTTTTTCTCTTCGGGAATCTCTTTTAATGGAAAAAAATTTTAAATTTTTAGTGAAGTTTTAATTCTACATATTTAAAGGCTTAGCTTCTCAATTTTTTTAAAATTTTTCTCTCAAATTTTCAAAATTTTCTCTCTTTTCTCACCCCCAACTTAAATATCATTGTCCCCAATGGCATGACTAGAATGATACAAAGGGACTTGGGCCAAAGGGAACAATCAAGAGGGTTTTTCCCAAGGGGTTCAAAGTCTGCCAACTGGTCTCGAACCAAGAAAACAAAAATTCTAATCCTAAAAGCAAAAGCAATTGAAAACTACATTGGGTTGCCTCCCAACCAGCGCTAAGTTTTCTATCTTTAGCTGGACACCACTCATTCATTTAAAAATGTTGGGTTGCCTCCCAGCCAGCGCTAAGTTTAACGTCTTCAGCCAGACGCATTCACTCACTTCTCACATCTACACTTCTAGACTCACTTTCTTCTTTACACAAACAGGGCTCATATTGGGCTAACCAAAGGGTAGACAGGGCATCTACAAAGTCGTCCACTACATCTACCTTGAACTCATCTTCCCCTAGGTTTGGATACTTAACGGCACTAAATAAATTTAATCGAACTTTCTGCTCCCAAAATGAAATGTCCATTTCGCTCGATTTAYAGTTGATGTTTGCATTGGCAGTTGCTAGAAACGGATGTCCTAAGATTATCTAGTTATGGTTCAGTTCCTCGATTAGGGTCATGTCTTGGATGACAAAATCCATTAGGAAGTAACAATCCCCTACTCTGACAATGACRTCTTCAATAACACCTCGAGGAGTCTTGACTGATCGATTAGTGAGTTGCAAAATCACCAGGGTAGACTCGTCGATCCTGAACCTTTCATAAATAATAGAGGGGAGCAGATTTACACTGGCCCCAAGATCCAATAGGGCCCGATTGAAAGTGATTCCAGAGATGACACAACTTATTAGAGGAGCACCAGGGTCTTTCATTTTCTGGGGAAGTTGGTTTAGGAGAACCGTACTAACATCTGTTGAGAGCATCACTTTTTATGGGGCCGATCGTGGATCCTTCTTTTGAGTACACAACTCTTTCAAGAACTTGGCGTAGGCCAGGACATGTTGGATCGCATTGAGGAGAGGGATGTTAATGTGGACTTTCTTGAATAACTCCTTGATCTCCTCGTTGTGAGTCTCTTTCGTCTTTCGCAATGGCCCGACTGTAAGTGTAGTTGGAAAGGGAACTACAGGTCGGTTCACTATAGGTTCTTCTTCTAAATTTTCCTTTCCTTTTTCTTCCTCCCCAACTTATGGTCTTCTTGCTCATTTTCTTCTTCACTAATGTTTTCAAATTTCTTTTTCTCATACGGGTCCTCTAAAATCCTCCCACTATTTAAGGTCATAATAGCCTTGGCGTTTTCAAACTGAGGGTTCTTAGGAGGTGGTTGAACCTACTATGGAGGAAAATCCGGTGGCTGATTTCAAGAATTCGCAACTGGTTGACTCAGTAGTTGTCCTACTTCTCTCCTTGCATTCTCTCCTTGCATTGGTTTTAGCTAGCTGTCCTATTTGGCTTTCTAATCTAGCGATGGACTGCTGCTGAGCTAAGATCAGTTGT
Source organism: Nelumbo nucifera (assembly GCF_000365185.1). The sequence goes on along the minus strand of NW_010729354.1, from coordinate 8,631 downwards.
TGGAGCTACAAAAACATATCATCAAGCAAATCAATTTGATAGGGCTGAGGGTAGGTTGAGTCCCAGGGTAATCATTATACTCATAGTGAGTCTGGGCTTCAGACCATTGTGAGTGCACATCTGGCAAGGTGGTTTCTTGGGCTTGGGCCCAATAAGCGAAGTTGGGCTGATTTTCCCACCCAGGGTTAGATGGGTGAAAGAATGGGTTAGCATTGGGTTGGAATTAGCTATATGTACTTGCTCTGGAATGACTGATTGACATGGGCTCACCACAGGGCACTGGATAACATGATTGGCCGGGCTCGCGCAGATGGAACATGTTGGGTAGGGTGACAAGGTTGGGTTGGACCAATTTGTTGACGAAATGCAAGGACTTGATCAAGTCTTTGGGCCAGGCCATCCCATTAATCTTATCCATTTGTTGAGACAAATGGTTCCAATCTCTCTATGGCTTAGGTTGGAAGTAGTTTCTCATTCCATAAACTCCGGCCATTGAATTCATTTTATTTTGTTTTATTTTTTTTATTAAGCACAAACAAGTAAAACACACGACCTAGGGGCTAAACTAAGGTTTCCTAAACTAGTGGTTCAACCAATGTGAATCCTCTTAGGTTCACATGGAATTGCACCACTTCCTTTGGTTAGCCAAGTAAGAAGTGGGGATGTGGGAGGCTCTCCTTGCTCTCGCAAGGACTTAATTAAGTAACCACAAAACTTGCTTAGGCTTAGCTGATTAACCTCTTTCCTTAGACACCAACCACCGGTTATGGAAAGTAATTACAACCTTCCCTAAAACTTAACACACTTTTGAACCAAATGTGTGGGGCCTCCTTAAGGATCTTGCTATCCAAATTTTAAATTAAGGTTTAGGGTGAACCRCACRTGAAAGGRTGGTGGTTTTTRGGCCAASGAAGGGTGATGAAATCCCCACCTTATCTTATTTAAATTGGATTTCCCTTAAATGGATTAACAAAAAACACAATAAACAAAATAAATGCAACTAATTACAATGCATGAACAGTTAGTTATCTCTAATGTGCAATTCAGCAATAAATTAATAAAACAAATTAGTTCAGCAAAGAGAGCAATTAAAAAAAAAATGAAAAACCCTAACACATTAACAACTAACAAGATGATTTCAGAAATTAAACAATCCTATGTGATGCATGCTCTAGAACATATCAAACCTTAAATGTTGGAATGCAAATGCAAAGTTTTAAAATATTATTTTTTTTTTAAATTTGAAATTCGAAATTTAAATTCTAATTCAAATTCAGATTCAAATTCAAATTCAAATTCAAAATTTGAATTCAAATTTAGAAATTTAAACTCAAATTCAAAATTTTGAATAATTTCCTAATTAACAATTAATTACTCAATTAAATAATTAATTAATTAAAGGGGCAATTAAGTAAAGCAACAAATAATTGCAGGAAATAGAAAATAAAAGGATTAATAATGCTAAAAAAAATTAACAACTACAGAAATAAATACTAACAAGGGAGATCACTACTTTAAGGATGAAACAGAGAATAAAAAAATAAGAATATGCGGCAATTAAAAATCAAAGAAATGAAGTGAGTTTCTAATTTGAAAATAAAGAAAAAAACAGAACCTAACAATCCTAAACAGAAGTTGAATTCACTCAAGAATTGAAACAAAAATAAAAACTAGATCTAAGAAAAAATAACTCACACCTATTAATTCAGAATTAAAGGAACACAAAAAATCACTAACCTGAATTTTAACAGAAATAAACAAAAAAAAGAGAAACACTTAGTTTATTCGGAATCAACAAAAACTAAAAGGACTACTAATCTGAAACTGAAAAACACAAATATTAATCATAAAAATGAAATCACACCTAACTAGAAATAAACAATAAATCACACGTGCTTAAATCAGAAATAAAAGAAAAACAGAAACAATTATTCTTAAAACTAAAATCGCACCAAGCAAGAAAAATTAAAGACATGGAAAAAAATACAGGAATAATTAATTCTGAAACGAAAAAAAAAAATAAAAAAAAAAACCTCATACCAATATAGAAATAAATAGATAACTAACTAGATCTAAAGATTAAAAAAAAGAAAAAAAAATAATCCTAAAAAAATATAGCCGAATCTATTAAGAAATAAAAATAAAAATATGTAAACAAAGATTTGAAAACACTAATCTACCAAGATAAATTCGAAAACAAAAAGAAAAATCAGAAATAAGTTGGGACGACCACACCTGAATCGCTACCCAAATAAATAGATAACTAACCAGTTCGGGAGTGTTCCGGCACCCCGCCTTTGACTGCTACGTCCTACGAAAACAAATAAGAATTATGAGAGTTTTATTTCCAAAGATCAGAAAACTAAAGAGATAAAAAAAATAATGTAAATGGAACCGAAACAAAGAAATAAAAATTTTTAATCCGTTGCTTCCGCGGCAACGGCGCCAAAAACTTGGTGCGCCCATGATGCGTTGTCAAACACCCGTGGCACCAGTTTAGAGATTTGTAAATTTTTCCAATCCTCACATAACCTTAAACAATGTAGTGTGTGGCGAGATATAGGATTTGCAGAAAATAAGAACATAAAATTTATTAATGCTGAAATTAAATGTTCTGAATTGAACAAGGCAATAATTAAAATTCAGAAATTAAAGAACACTGAAATCAACAAAAATAAATAAATAAAAATGGTCCAAAATTCGGATCTAGTGGGAGTAGCTGCCCGAGAAGACGACATACACACTTTCTCCCTCCGTTCAGCCCTCGAACCCCTCGAGACACCTTAGCCTTGAACCGGACAAATTCAGATCTGGAAAACACACAAACAAATAGAAATTAAATCTAAAAGATTTCTAGAATAAAAATAACATAAAAGAAAATAAAGAAAACGAAAGGGATGGCCAATCAAATCCAGTGGCGATAGTTGCATATTGGTTGGACTGTGTGCAGGAACCCCTCCTGACAAGATCTGGGTGTCCTTCCCTTCTACAACCCTTGAACTCCTCAAGAAACCTTAAACTTCTGAACTAGGTGAATTGACCAACCCCTTCTCCAGGGCCCTTGGGGTCCTTTTTATAGAGAAGGGTGGACAAAACTAGGATTAGAGAGAAAGAAAGGGGCGACTAGTGGGTTTATGCAGAAAATGGGCGCCCCTAGGGTTTAGGAATGAATGGTTAGGATTAAACTAGAGGAATCCTATGGCTAGAGTGAAAAGGAGAAGGCACCTATAAGTATGAAGGGCTGGAATTTAAGCTCCTAGGATTGAATGGTGGAGATTTAGGCACCTAGGGCTGAAAGGTGGAGATTGAAAGGAGTGGGTGGCGCCCTAGGGTGAGTGGCTGAGATAGAGAGTGAAGTAGAGGGCTGAGATCTATTGGCTAAAGGTTGAATGGAGGGGATTAGGAGTTAGGTGGCACCCTAGGGTTAGAATGCTAAAGAGATGACGCCCTAGAATGGAAGGTGGAGATTGCAAGGTGAAGATCTAAGGGTATGAGAGGTTGATAAGGCTTGGATGGTTGAGATTAGATGTTAGGGAGGAGTGGAAGGTGAAGATTGAGCAGTTAGGGGTGGCTAGGATTTGTTAGAGGTGAAAAGAATGAGTGGAGAGGTGCCCTAGGGTTCGCTAAGGAGAGGGGAGTATGCTAATATAGTAGGAGGGGCGCTTTTCTGGGTTTAGCAAATAGAAGGCGCCCTCTTGTGCTCAGTTTTTCACAGAAACACCCCCTCTCTTAGCTGGAATTCTCACCAGTTTCCCAAAATCTGTAGAAAACTCTATAAATTTCTCAGTTTTTACCCAGAATTTGCATAGGGACCCTCAGAGGTCACAACCTTGAATTTAGCTGGAAAAAGGGTATATATTAGTTAGTCAAATCTCTAAAATACCCATAAAATGATGCCCTTAAGGCATCAAAATACAGAGTTATCAGTAGGCACATCCTATTAATTACTTAAAATGAATAGATCAAAATTGTCAATGATAAAAAAAAAGATGAATGAATGAATTAGATGATAGGCATACAATGGAAACTAGAGATCAGCATGCATGATAGTAAAAGAACTATTTTTTTCAGCTTATGACAACGATAAACATGAGAATACCTATTTGGGGTGTTAAACTAAAAAAGAGGGACGTGTGCATATCTGCTAATGCAACCAGAAATATAAGAGGAGGTTAACGTCTTCCTTCTTGCTACAAAACTCAGTTTGTTCCCCATAAGCTTTTTGTGCTACTTGTTCGCGTGATGGATGAGCTGGCCAATGATGCCATGTGACTATCTCCGTGGTCACCCGCCAAGCCACATCGACGCTACGTGTAACGAAAGAGCATGATTAAGAAGGAGTGTCCCATACGGAYAAGGAAGAAGCAGACTCTGCCGGGAAGAGGAAACCTCCCAAAGGCCTCATCAGACACCCTCATCTCTATGACCTCGGAAGCCCTATCCATATGGGACACAAACACCCAACTATAAATTGGTATTCCTAGCTCGAGGTAAGGGACTTTTGGAAGAACATTCTTTGAATACCTCTTTGCATTATCTCTTCAGCTTGAACCAGTATTATTTCAACCTACTCATCCCGACCACATCTTTCTCTACCCTACTGACTTGAGCGTCGGAGTACCTACCCGGGGAACAACTCTTCGGGCCTCTAACCTTTCTCCTGGTTGTAGATCTCGGTGCACAGCTTCGTCCTTCCACCTTGACCTCGTCTAGTTGGCAGGACTATCTGATTGTGTCCTCAGTTTGGAACACCACGGATCAGATAGCATCAGATTGGCAYCGTTTATGGGAAACAAACAAAAAATCATTTCCCAAACCCGTCTTTGTGCACCAAAAGAAACCATGCCTAAGAACACATCTAACTACTCTGGAGATCGTTCCCTATCTCGGATCCCGCTCACTCCTCAGCTCCCCACCTTGAGAGCCCTAGCATTAGGTAACAATCGCCCCGGGCAATTCCAAGCCATGTAGCAGAAGGTCAACCGTATCTTGGCCATGATGGAGACACTAGGGCAACCAGCAAACGCCCCCTATTTACTTGCCTTGTCACGCATGCACCTATTATAGCCGATCGTCACACTGAGGACCCCAAAGGGCACAACACAGACAAGCATAGGGCCCAATCTGACTCTCCAGCCCAGCCTTGCGCGCATGACACCTGTAGTAGATCCCATCACTCCACTCGAGTGCCGACAAAAGATTGGCTTCGCCAATGTCTGCAGCAGTCACTGATATTGATAGTCAAATCCAACTTGGTCCGAKACTAGCTTACAATCCTGAAAGGGAAAAAGTCCGTAAGTGTGGTCCTAGCCAATAAAGACACTGAAAATCAGAGAACTGAGAGAGTGGATGGCCGAATTGGAACGCAACCAAGAGGATAGAAACGGATCTCCTCTGATGGCCCTGCCCTTAGAGCAGTATCATAGCCAGCCCACGAAGGAACCCGTCTTCATCCAGGGGATCATTGATGAGCTTCCCCCAGCTAGCTAGCAACCCCCTTAGTTCGAGAAATACGGTGGAGCCTCAGACCCCAACAATCACAATGAGGGATTTAAGGCAATAATGATGTTGTACGGCTCCTCCGAAGGTCTCATGTGCAAGGCCTTCATCGCCACCCTCCACAAAGTTGACAGAACCTAGTATGCCTCCCTTCCTTCGCAATCCATATCCTCCTAGGAGCAGCTGGAGAAATAGTTCCTATTGTAGTTCACAACCAACCAAAGGCACTAGAAGACGTTGGCCAGCCTCATGCGAGTATGACAATGGAAAGGAGAGAATTTGAGGGAATACTTGACAAGGTTCAACACCAAGGCCTTTCAGGTTCGAACTCTAGACCAGTTAGTAGTTGTGACAACCATCATGAGCGAACTGCACTCCTCAATGTTTAGCTTCTTAGTGCAAAAGAAACCTCCGCCCAACCTGACCATGCTCATGAAGCATGCACAAAAGTACATGAACGCCAAGGAAGCCCAGGCACTATGAAGGATTGAAGAGGACCAACATGATCGAAAGAAGAAAGACAATGATGAGCACAGATTGGACAAGGACAACAAGGGACAGGACTATTGACCTAACCATAGGCCGAGGACCCCACCGTCAATGTATAGAAAGTTCACCCTCTTGAATACGCAATGGGCTGAAATATTGATGAAAATTAGTGACCGCAGCTTTGTCAAGTGGCCCAAAAAGATGAAGTTCCAAAACAACAAAAGAAATCAAGACAAGTAATGTGATTTCCATCGAGAGTTTACTCCCGCGATGAGTTTACAATTCCATATGAACTTACAATGAGCTTAAAGTTGTCATAGATTTGCGATGAGCTCAAAGCCTCCACAGACCTATGAAGAGCTCAATGCCATGGCATACCGATGACGAATTCAAGGTTACCACAGACTTGCGATGAGCTTAAAGCCACCATGAGCCTGTGATGAGATCAAAGCCATTGCAAGTTGATGATGAATGAAAGAATAACAGTTAGCCAAAAGACACTCATGGTAGGACATCTAGTAGGATTAAGTTGGACAAGTCAGACCAATCTTGACATCATCCACACCATGTCAACATAGGGGACCCGCAAAGGGAAGTAGCACACATGTATTATGAGAATCCTTAGATGAAAGGAAATTTCGTTCCAGAGAGATCTCATAAAACACGTGGCGAACCCCTAGCAGTGTCCCCCTAACAATTAACATCGAATCAAAGATTCCCTTTTCAAATGGGAATCAAACTCTTTTAGCTCATTCCTTTTGGGACCTTGGGATCTCCCCCTATAAAAGGAGGTGTGAATCATAATTAACCCACTCTCTGTCGATAGAAGCCCTTAGCCTACCCTTTCTTATAGCCTTCCTTCGTTCTTCAAGGAGACCACCACACTTAGCCTTACCATACTACTCACATTACTAGGGTCTTCCTAGGGTTTTCAAGGCATATGGCATTGCCCTTGGGGTTGCTAGGGCCTTTTTTGAGGTTGCTGGGGCATATGGAATTGCTCCTGGGATTGCCAGGGCCTTCATAGGGTTATCGGGGCATACGACATTGCTCTTGGGGTTTCCGGGGCATATGGCATTGCTTCTAAGGTGGTCAAGGCCTTCTCAGGGTTGTTGGGGCATATGGCATTGGTCTTGGGGTCGTCAGGGCCTTCTCGAAGTTGCCAGGGCATACAACATTGCTTAAAGCATGATTAGTAAACAAGATATTGTATAGCCAAATCAAATAGAAACTTTACAATTGCAAAAGAAAACATAGTATACTTTATTTGTTCGAAATGAATCTCATATACAAATCAAATACGTATATCATTAATTATACAACTTCAACCAGTGTCCATTCGTTGTTTCATTTGTTCATTCATGTTTACATCTTTCAATACATAATACCCGGTCGGGTGTGCCTCTTGGATGACATACGGTTTGACCCAGTTAGGAGAAAACTTACCAGTTGATTTTCCATGTCTCACATGGAGTGCTATCTTTAGTACTTTATCGCCTTCTTTGAATTTGTGAGGCTTTACTAGTTTGTTTAAATTGGATTTCATGAGTTGTTTGTATTTATTTTGTTTTTGTAGTTATTTTTCTTGAGCTTCCTCTATGTACTCTAATTTGTCACTAAGCATCTGGTTCATCTCGTCCATCTWAAAACGCTTCCCCATTGTGTAAGCTACTCTGGTGGACACTTTGTATTTCTGCCGGTAGAATTGCTTCTTGGTCGTAGACTAAAGAGTATGGAGTTTCCTGTGTGCTTTTCCTGATTGTTGTGCGATAAGCCCAGAGTGTTTCAGGAAACTTATTGGTCCAGTCATTTTGATTTTCSGATACCATTTTGCTTAGAATCTTCAACAAAGTTTTATTAGTTGCCTCTACCTACCCATTCCCTTGTGGGTAGTAGGTTATTGATGTCCCTAGTCATGCCTTGTAKTGACCCAATAAGCCTCTAACTTCCTAGTTCTTGATAAATAAACCGTTATCCATGAGTATCCTCATCGGGACCCCAAACCGGTGGACTATATGTTGCCTTAAGAAGTTTATGACATTCTCTACACAAATTCTCCTCAATGGTATGGCCTCTGCCCATTTTGCAAAGTAATTTGTGGCCACAATGATGAAGTAGTATCCTATATAGGGCTGATGTATCTTACCTGTCAGTTCTACCCCCTAGGTATGGAAAGGCCATGGTGTGATAATAGGGTGGAGGTCMTTGGCTGGCCAGTGTATCCGTTGGCCATGTACTTCCTCCACAGTGCCATTGTAGATTTCATTGAAGTATTCCACTGTGTCCTTAGGGTGTTCCTAATACTGACATAATTTCAGTATTTTTCTTGTTGCCAATTGTGTATTTAAGTGTATTATTTTGTACCTTAAAGTTTGCTAAGTTTGGTTTTGTCTGTTCAGGCTTTGCTTGCGGTGAGACTATCGCAATGTCCTTGCATGGAGGTTCCATGGTAGTGTAGTAATTCTGATTGAGACAAGATTTAGAATATGTATGCCTTTTTTATTGCGAAGAGCATGTAGATTGTTAGACAGTTTATGTATGCCCTTAGCTTCAATCTGATTTGATGTACTTGTTATTTAGTGGAAATAAATAAAGTGCATGTTTGATTCATGTTGTTTGGTTTAATTCTGTGTAAAACCCTAA
>NW_010729353.1:487715-506423 GCF_000365185.1 Nelumbo nucifera | reverse complement strand
CTGGACAAATCCCCCGGGAATCCTTCACCTTCTTCTTCTCAGCCATCCATTGCCAGTTAGGAGCTAGTCAGGAGCCAACTAGGAGTGCCCGGATCGTGCTGCATCAGATCCATTTTTAGGTTTAATATCCCAAAAAGAAACATCTTTCATATATTTGCTTTTAATGAGTTTAACCCAAAGATTATTTTCTTCATTTAATATTCTTCATCCTAATTTTGCAAGGTTGGCTTCATTTACCCATTGAAGATTTCTAACTCCTAACCCTCCCCATCTTTTGGGAGTACAAATGCAGCTCCATTTCATTAAATGCAAGGGTTTCTTCCCTTCATTCTTTTTCCATATAAATTCTCTCTGAGCTCTTTTCAACTTTTCTAAAGCATTATTTGGAATTTTAAAAGACCTCATGATATATTTGATATATTGGGACATCATGTTTGTAGTGGAGTTAATCAATGTAAGTCTTCTTGCTAATGAAAGAGATTTTTTTTTTTCCAATTTGCAAGTTTTTGGATCATTTTCCCCTTGACAAAGGCAAAAATATTCTTTGTAATTCTTTTGTTGATTGAAGGAGCACCAAGATAATTCTTTGGATCCAATTCCTTAGGAATTCTAAGCATCATTCAAATCATTTTTTGAACTTTTGGGTGAATATTCCTTGAAATAAGAACTAAAGATTTGTTGAAGTTTGGGGTTTGTCTTGATACTTTCTCATAATTTGAGAGAATTTCTTTAATTTTCATGCATGCAGGAACTGAAGTATTTGCAAAAATAATACAATCATCAGCAAATTACATAATGGGGATCTTTGGACCCCCTCTAGAGATTCTGCACTCAATATCTTTGGTACCAGCATCTGCTTCTTTTTCCAAATTCTTTGCAAGAGCCTCCGCACAGAGAACAAAAATGTAAGGAGATAGAGGATCCTCTTGTCGAATACCCCTACTTGGAAAGAATTCAGCCAAAGGGGTTTCATTAATTAAAATTTTGTAAGAAACCGATTTGATGCATTCCATAACCCACACAATTCACTTTTCATCGAAACCATACTTTTGAAGAACCTTTTCAATGTAATCCCATTTCAACTTATCATAAGCTTTCTCCATATCAACCTTGCAAGCCATTATTCCTGATTTACCCTTCTTTTTTTTCATAGAATGAATCATCTCATGAATTATTGAGAATAAAAACACTTTGAAATGGGGAGAAAATGTTGTCAAGAAATGGTTTAATTCTATTGATTAGGATCTTCGCAATAATTTTGTAAATGATATTACATAGGCTGATTGGCCTATAATCATTTGATCAAAGTAATGAAGGTTTGGCTCAAAATTCTACACATTTTTCCTTTATGAAAGAAAGSTAACACCACAGATGGATTCTCCAATGGTATTACAATAATTCTTAAAAAATAATACATTTAACCCATCAGGACGACCTGGAACCTTAACCTCCTATTGGCGGCATATCATGAATTTCCTCATTTAAGACAATCTTAATAATCAAATTATTTTGATTTGGGAAATCAGAAATATCGAAATACCTTCTTCCATCCTCAGACCTTATCTCCACCGTCCAAAAATGCCCCAAAATCTCAACCCTTCAAATAGTATCCGGTTTTCTCCCTTACCGACTTACCGTATGCGATTACTATGATACCCCCATAAAACTCACAAATAACAAAATAAAAAAAAACCTTTAAACCCTACTATTTAAACCCACTATTGTTTCAAATTAAACCTAATCCGAAGAACAAAAGAATTGCCCTTCACCGCCTTGTTCGAACATCGAACTTGCAGCGGCGGTGGTTTCTTGCTTGTTCCCTCTCCTCTCTATTTTTTCTCACCATTTCCTCTCTTGTCTTTCTCTTTTCCTTCTTCTCTCCTTCTCTTTTTCCTCTTATTTCTTTTTTCTTCTTTCTTCCTCTCCTCTCCTTATTCTTGTTTTCTCTTCTAGACTTCCACCACTAAAACCTAGAACCACCGCACCTCTTCCCCACTTTTTTCTTTTTTATTTTTCCCGTTCTTTCCCGGTATTCACACACCCCACTTTCGGATTGCTGTAACAATCACCAAAGCAAAGATCGAACCAGGTCTGCAAATCTGAATGCGCATCACATGGTTTCCGATGGTTCATCTGCACATCTACAATCGGCGAATTGATTCCATCGTATTCTGTTAACTCCACCGTTGGGAGCTGATTCTCAACAGCATTGATTCTTAGAATTAAGGATACACTGAAGACAGGTAAAATACCTTCTTATTTTCATGGTTTTTCTTCTATTCTTGCTACTGGCCTAATTGATTAGCCCATAGAAGGTAGTGCTAATTCATGGAAGTCCAACTGGTGGTTTGTGTCTATTTTTATCTGACATTTTAGAAATCTAGTTGAGTGTATTTCGATTCATTTTGATTTCCAATGTCTGGATCATACAATATCAGTCCCTACTTATATTCGATGCAATCGATGTTCTTTGCTCCCCTGTTCTTACCTTTCATTTTCCGCTCATTCCTGCTATAGTGTCATTCTATTCTACTGTAGCTACAATTGATATAGCTTTCCGATTCCAATTAATGGCTAGTTCCTTTTATCTTGTCCTCTGTTTTCGACTAGTTGGTTATATCAATTTGAATCAATTATTTTCTGCAATTTCTAGTTTGTCTTTCTAGGACCAATTAACTTAGCTTTTTTTCTCGTTTATCTTAGGATTGAATTTACTAGTATGGTTGATCATTAGATTAGTTTGTTYGACGTGGATAATAACCAAATAAATGGTACACAGTTTAATTTTACGGATGTCAAGTGGTAGACTCCGAGTAGGACTCTTTTTGAGCTGCACTCGCACCAATACCCCTGTGCTCAATGAGGTGGGATGGTGGATAACTACACAATGAGCTTGGATCGAAGAATAGAATAATGGGGGATGGATAAAGCCTTGGTAAACAAATCAGCTAATTGATCCTGAGAGGCAATGTTCTGGACACGTAAGCACTTTCTAGCAACACATTCTTGAACAAAATTGTAATCAATGGCTAAGTGTTTGGTGCGAGCATGATAGATGGGGTTTGCAGCCAGCTACGTAGCATTGACATTGTCACAAAAGAGCATTAGGGGTGCTTTAATAGAGAAACCAAGCTCAGTTAATAGTGACTTCAATAAAATCAGCTTGGTTGTAGTGTCAGCAAGGGACCTGAACTCTTACTCTGTACTAGAGTGAGTGATGGTGCACTGCTTACAAGAAGTGACTGCAATAAAATCAAGCTCAGTTAATAGTGACTGCAATAAAATCAGCTTGGTTGTAGTGTCAGCAAGGGACCTGAACTCTTACTCTGTACTAGAGTGAATGATGGTGCACTGCTTACAAGAACTCCAAGCAACAGGGTGTGGGCCCAAATAAATAGCATAGCCACCAGTCAAGTGCTCATCATCTGGCACCCAGCCCAGTTGGCATCTGTATAGGCAGTGAGAGAAATCTTTGCTAGATTTAAACCATAAATCAGCATTCAATGTATGTTTAAGATACCAAAGGATGTATTTTTATGCAACAAGATGATCTTTAATGGGGCATTATGTGTATTGGCAGACATGATTCATGGCAAAGGATATGTCAGATCATGCCAGAAGGATCTGCTAGAGGCTTACCACTGGACTTGGAAAGGGAAGTAGAAGACACAAGAGGAGGCACCATCAAGATTGGCGTGTTTCAGCAAGTCTAAATGAACTTCTGCTGAGAAAGAATCAATCCTTGAAAGGGACGAGACACCTCCATTCCCGAGAAATAATGCAAGTTGCCAAGATCTTTAAGCTTGTGAGCTTAAGAGAGGAGACATGGCTGAAGTACTGTTGCTAGTTAATAAGATATCATCAACATATATAAGCAATAGAAGCATAAAACTTTCTTTTCCTGTAAATGAACAAGGAGGGGTTTGAAGTAGCTCCATGAAAAGCTAAATACTGTAAGAATGAGCATGATGACAAAACCAAGTTTGGGGAGCTTGTTTCAGTCCATAGAGAGCCTTATGGAGTAGTCTAACATGTGTAGGATGTGGAGAATCAATTAAGCCCTCTGGTTGTTCCATAAAAACTTCCACTTGTAAGTGTCCATGAAGGAAGGCATTATGTATATCGAGCTGTTGTATGACTAGTTGTGCATGATAGCAAGAGAAAGCACACTATGTATGGCATTGTGACAGACCATGGGACTGAAGGTATCATCAAAGTCAACAGATGGGTGTTGTGTGTAAGCATAAGTCGAGCTTAGTAGCACTCAATAAAACCATCTGCCTGATGTTTGTGTTGATAGATCCATCTGGGGAGAACATTTGTGTTAGGTCTATATGGTACAAGAGACCAAGTACCTTTTACATTACAACATCAAATTCTTTGAATATGGCATGATTCCAATGCTCACTTTTGAAAGCCGTAGAGAATGATGTGGGTTTAGACATGCAATTTGAGATTTGCGCAACAAGGGCGGCAATAATAGAATACCTTGTATCGAAAGAAGCATTAGAGCTTTGAGCACAAGATTGTGAGCATGTAATTGTAGAATGTGTGTGTCCAGTAGGCTATTGCAAATTGGAAGTGTCATGAGGACCATGTTGGATAATATCATGTAATGAGTGAGTGTGCTGAATATGAATAGGAGAAGCATATTCAAGTAGTGTGGAAGACTAAGATGATGCCAATGAAGGAGAGGCAACACTAACATGTGAGGATGAAGATGTAGTAGTGTTGYCATTATTCATATAATTGCAAGAACGTGGAATTGACATAAGAATCACAACTTGATGTTGTTGGCAAAGTTAATATTGGTCCTTGGGGGGGTGTAAGAAGAAAAATGATGGGCTCTGGTGCATGATTGGCACTAGGAGAAATGTTGGGTGTTGACGTAGCAAAAGAAAAGAGAGTTTCATTGGAAGACAACATCTTTAGGAACATAAACCCGACCAGTGGAATGTTGAAAACACCTATACCCTTTGTGTTGGGGACTACACCCAAGAAAAACACATTAAGAGGAATGATAATCAAATTTGTGCCCATTATTAGCGATGAAGGAAAAGTATAACAGACACAACTAGAGGTTCTCAACAAAGTGTAATCAGGAGCTTGTTTAAAAAGATTTTCAAAGGCTTAAGCCCAATAAGAGGAGTGATAAGTCAATTAATCAAGAAGGTAGTAGTGTAAACCACCTAATCCCAGAAATTAAAAAGATGAGATGCCTGCTTGAGAAGAGTAAGCGCTATTTCAATAATGTGACAGTGCCACCTTTCGATAGAACCATTATGAGAATGATTGTTAGGGCAAGTGACACTATGAGTGATGATGCCAAATGGTCTAAGTTGCCAGTAAAGGAGCAGTATTCACCACCCCAATTTGATAGGAGACTTTTTATTTTGCAATGGAACGTATTCTTTACATGTTATTTGAAATGCAATAATATATCAATGGCAACAGATTTGTGCACCATAGAAAAAACCCAAGAAAATTTTGACTAATCATCAACATCAAAAACTATATAGAAACGACTTTCATTATGAGAAGTAATTAGAGTGGCACCCTACATATCTGAGTAAGTAAGTTCAAAAGGAGACGAGGAAGCAAATTTGGACTTCTTATGTGGTAACTTGTGGCTCTTTGTAGGTTGGCAGATTTAACAGACTTAGAAAGACCATTATAATAAACTGGAAGATCAAACCTAGACACAATACTTTGAACCATTTGAAGAGAGGGATGACCCAATCATGCATGCTGTCACAATTTTTGTATTAGCCTTGAGTTCTGATACCATAATAATGTCAAAAAGTATCATATGAAAATTGTGACAAATTGAGAAAAAAAGCTTGCCTGCTGATTTGTGGCAGTCCAATGTTTATAATTGCAGAATCAACATTACAATAGGAAACAATTAGTTACACTGCAGGTAATTCTCTCCATTTAATTGAATAGGTGTAAAAGGAATATTGGGTAACCCAAGGCTGGTTCCCAAAGAGAGTTATCACTTGTATCAGAAATGGGTGTATTAGCCTTGAGTTCTGATACCATAACAATGTGAAAAGTATCATACAAAAATTGTGACAAATTGAGAACAAAGCTTGCTGCTGATTTGTGCCAGTTCAATGTTTATAATTGCAGAGTCAAAGTCACAATAGGAAATTAGTTACAAAACAGATTACTTGTACACAGTCCTATCCTAGTCAACTTCTTAAACTCCATCTTTGTCAAGTAGTAGACTCTGAGTGGGACTCTTGTTGAGCTGCACATTTACCAATAGACTTTTATCCTCCCAACGAGCCATTCAACCTAAAAGCTGTTAGGAAGTCCCTGAACAGGTTTTCATTCTCTAACATGCCCCCTCATGTGAAAGCCCATTGGGCTTGAAGTGTGGATAAGCGCAAGCCTATTTGGTTAAACAGGCTTTGATACCATCTCGAGGAACCATTCAACCTAAAAGCATAAGCTGCTGGTGAGGTCCGTGAATAGGTTTTTATTCTCTAACAGAGTGGATATTTCATTTTGCTGATAAAAAATCATCATGGGTAGTTTTCATTTTTAGGATAGTCTCCCCCTTTTTAGTTTTGTGTTTGACCCTCTTCATGCTTCAAAGTTACTTTGAACAATTACCAAATTTCTCTCTCTTTTAATGTCTTTGTATTTGATTATTGGCATCATTTCAGTTATTGTCCGGTTATGCATGGTCATATTTTGTGAGGGTCCCATCCCCTATCAGTAGGTGTTCATCTTCTTGATTAGTTGATTAATCCTCCTATCGAGTCACTCATTTGGTTGATATGTTTGGTGTGAATCCATGCTGTGGGCATTGCTTTTGCAGTAACTAGAAGATAGCATCCTGTTTAGTCAATCTTGTTTGATGGTTAGGAAAATGGTGAATGGTTAAGTATTCTTTTTTCTTTTATGATATTTGATAATCTTGGATGCTTAGTGCGAATAATTCTCAATATTCACATTATGCTTATGCTTGTGCTTGTTTGAGTTTCCTCTAGTGTGTCTAGGCCCTATTTGCTGATTGAGCCAGTGCCTTAGGTTTGGATTCACTATTAAGATAAAACGATTTCAAGCATAATGCCTGAGAGGCCTGTCACTCTCAATTTAATCAAATGATGGGTGGTGGCTGGTGACTTGAAATCAGCCCAGATAAGCCATTTCCCACAAAACTGAGAAGCTCGCTTTTCTTTTATTGGCTATCCACCCTCCTAAATTACAGGTTCTGTGTGTGAAGGACAAACTATGTTTTCTTTGGTCTAGACAATTATATAAATTTTAACATGTAAAGTTACTCTGTGCTTGCAATTCTACCAGCCTTTGGTGGGTTATACTCTACTTTTTATGGGAGTCTAACTAACTGACTATAAGGTAGAAGACAGGTTACAACATCATACTGCTATAATCCATTGCTGCAACTGAGAGAGCACCTTTCCTAGACATTAACACAAAACTACAATGGTTGGATGTTCTTTAAAATCTGGTTTACTAAACTACTATTTTTTTTTAAATAAAAGAATTAATTGGATGATTAGCTTACTTGGTGGTGGTTGTTTCTCCATTATCCATCCTAGTTATTTCAGTTGTTCATTGTGGAAAGGCTTTGCCATTTCATTTCCTTAACAAGTAGAGAGCTAATAGTGTTGTTTAATGCATTTTCAGTTATATAGATGGCTAACTACATTCTTTTCCCTTTATTTATTTTTTCAGATAGGTTTCCAATCAAATAGAAGTGGCTGTGCTCAATAAAAGACCAACAATGTCCATTGAGGATACATTGGAGGAGGATGGAATGGGAGATGTTGATCATGAAACATCTGAATCTGAGTCAGAATCTGAACAGGAGGATGTAAGGTTGACTGAGCCTTCTAAGAAGTCTATATACAATAGGGACGGTCTCCTAGAGAAGCTAAGTGATATAAGTTGGCCTGATAATGTAGAATGGATCCAGAAGCTATCTATTGTTGTTGATCAAGAGAAAGAGGTTGATGTGAATGATGACTTGGCACGTGAGCTCTCTTTCTACACCCAGGCATTGGAAGGAACTAGGCAGGCCTTTGAGAAATTGCAAGCAATGGGGATCCCTTTTCTCCGGCCTCCTGACTATTATGCAGAGATGGTGAAGACAGATTCTCACATGGAGAAGGTAAAGAGCAGGCTCTTGGAGCAGAAGAAAAAGATTGAGGAGGCTGAAGAGAGAAGAAAAGCTAGAGAAGCCAAGAGGATAGCTAAAGAAATTCAGGCACAGAAACTCAAAGAAAGAGCTAAACAGAAGAAAGAAGAAATTGAGTCTGTGAAGAAGTGGAGGAAGCAGAGACAACAGAGTGGGTTTTCTATGGGAGGAAAGGATGGTGATATGGGGCTGACCTTTGAAGATGGGAAAAGCTTTGAGAGGTCAAGTAAGAGGAGGCCTGGGGTAGCTCCTGGTGATAGGTCTGGAGGGAAGGCTAGACACGGTGGCAACAAAGGGATGAAAGGTATGGATAAAAAGAGGAAGAACAGGGAATATAGGGAAACCAAGTTTGGATTTGGGGGGAGAAAAGGTCTTAAGAAGCAGAATACTTCAGATACTACAAATGACATGCGAAGTTTCAATCAAGGCAATATGTCTGGAAATAAGAAAAGAAAGAGGTAATCAATCTATCTTATTCTTCCATCTATAATCGTGGAACTGCTGTTTGATTGAGGAATGCTGCCCAAGAAGTTGTGGAAGATGTAATTCCATATAATTATCACTGCTTTATTAAAATGAATCTTTTGTACCCTGTTGAGCATTTTGGTAATTTTTAACTGGTTTGTTTATTTTGAACAATTCTTGTAGTTCTCTTCTCTGTTTTATTGTTTCTTGAAGTCAAGTTGTCTTGCATTTCATGATGTTTCTGACTTCTGTTAAAGGTTTCCAATTCCTTTTTTTTTTCGGCGTAGATGGTATTGACTGATAAAAAAAGACRTTCCAGTTCAGAAAATAAAAACAACTCCGTAAGGTCAATTCCATACAATTGTATCCAAAAATCTAAAATTATATGCTTACCAAAAGAGAATCCCGCTAACCCGTTAGGAAACAGGCATAGTTGGCAGTTGGCACGATTGCAACATTAGTAATTTTTACCCTAATTCGCTGCTGTACTGGACTTTTTATCTGGGTTTAAGTTCATAGTTACCTGGTTCTCTAGTGTATTTTGGATTATGATTCGAAACAACTGTGATGGGGATGATTTCTAAATCCCGACTCAAATATTGTTGTGTATGTTTGGTAATATTTAATTATAATTGAGTCTATGCCTTCATTCATGAAAGAAGATACGAGGGAGCTATTTGATTTTTAAATGGAGTTCTCACTTAATGGATTATGGGAGAAGTTTTCGGATTTTAATTAGGTATATGGGCTTTGTCTAATCTAAGTTGAAGCACATTTTTAATGAGATGTCTTGTAATTTGACACCGAATGCAACTGAGCCCAACGAGTTGTCAATAAGCCGAGCTTTACTCRGCTAAGTTACGGGTGTTAATGAGCTGAGCTTTATCCTGATTGGCTTGGATTTGTGGACTAATACTTGAGCTCAGGCTTTTTTTTTTTTTTTTATACAACATTTTGATTGAAGCCCAAATTTAAAACCCATAATCTGAGTTGGTCTTTCTAGCCCAGACAAGTAAATCTGGACACGAGTTTGGCTTCAGTCGGGGCAAAGCCAGTTCGAGCAGCCTTTACTGCCTTGCATTGAGAAGATATTCCCAAATGCAAGGTTGGGAAAGGCTGTTGGAACGACGTGGGCATAGGTTTGCCCTGATGGAAGCCATTCTCATCTGACACTATCCAAATTCCTCTCTTTATCCTAGAAAAATAGTTGGCCCGAAAGGCAGCCACATGTGTATCTGGTTTTGAGCAATTTTAAAGAGATGGTTGAAAATATAACTTGTGCAAATAGTCATTTTCTCGATAGCTCTCTTATTTGTGCAAGGGCTCTATGGAGTGGATTATAAGTGAGAATTAGGAACATCTCCCCGTGCATAATACTATGTTGGAAGTTGAGATATTTCCCATTTCTGGTTGTGATGTTATGTGGGTAAATGTGGGGTGAGCATGGGTTAGTTCGGTTTGGCTTCATAGAAGAACTTTGAACTTACGCTCTAGGTGTTAGTTTTAGCCTTTTGGAATCAGAACCTACCCTACAAAGAGGTCAGTTCTGGCCTTGATGGTTCTGGGCTTGGTTCTAGGGTTTATTCAAGGAATTTTTTTTAATTCTTAAAAAATGAATCACGTTCTTTAAAAACTTGATTTTTAATGAGAAGTCTTGTAGATTATCATTATATGGTTTGAAACTTATAATTTAAATTTAAAATTTGTAATTATTGTCTTTTATTTTACTTATTGTATACATTCAAATATTGAAATGAAAACAAATGATCAAATTACACAAGTAGCTCAATAATCAGGTGGGACCACGAATTTGGAATCAAGGCAAGTTTAGGGATGTCTTTTACATCCTTAAAAGTATTTTGGGTATTCAAAGGCAAGTTTAGTTCCAAGGTAGGTTCCTCCAATGACAACCAAGGCTGGCTCAGCGGGTCGGTTCTGGTAGGATAAACCTCTACACCTTGAAACCAGCTTGGGTGGGGGTTGGTTCTAAGAATTTGGACCCAAGCCTTACCCTATAACAGATTGGGTAGGTCGGTACAAGGCTGGTTTGAGGTTGGTTTTGAGTTGAACCTACCCATTTGCTCACCCTAGGGAGAAGGGGAGACCAATAAGAGGTAATGGAACAAATTGCAGAATTGTAGAATGAAGTGCATGAATTGAGWTGGAATTTTATATCACATACTATCAATACATTTGCACCATTTTTAAGTTTGGAATCTTTTCAATATCCCTCTTTAAACTCCTATTTATTAWTACAAATTATTGATAAAAAGCACTCGGGCTCAATTTGGAAAGAGTACAAATACAAAACATGTACAACACAAATACATACGAAATAATACAAAATACAAAGTTTTGCATCTATATATTTGTATTTATACTCCTTCCAAACTGAGTCAGGTACATCTGTAAGGTTGTGAATTACCGAGTTTGCAACCTGTAGAATCCATTCCATATTTGCTTCTTGTTAGTTGTCACTTTATTAGATTTGTTTTAACTTAAAGCCAACAGTCATGCCCAAAAATGGAGGTGGCTGATCAAACCCCAGAATCGTAGATAAGGGTGGATTCAAGCCGAGCTGAACCGAATACTTGGCTATTCGAGTTTGACTCACTGAAATTGTTTTAGGCTTGAGCTTACTTTGAGCTAGAGACTTGAGCTCAAGTTTGGTTCGGTTCAAAGCTCACAAGTTTGAATTAAGCTCGGCTTGAGCTCGATTGCAAGCCAAGTTTTTTTCTAAAAAATAAAAATTATACATACAAAAATATTTTTTATGTTACACAAAATTAATAATTACATATAAAAAAATAAAAAATATATATAAAAATTTTTTTATTTTACATACAAAAATTAAGAATTATAAAAATTATTTACTATTACACAAAAAATAAAATATTATTATGTATATAATACAAATTATTTATTAAATATATTTATATATTTATATGTATGCATGTATTAATAAAAAATATTTATTTATTATACTAGGTTCGATTAAGCTTGCAAGCCTCATGAGCYGAGCTTCATTGGGCTCGAGTTTGGATTGATTAGCTAATAAGCTATATATTAGGCTTGAGCTCGGCTTGTGGCCACCCCTAACTGACTCTCCATGGTAAGGTGAATGGACCTTATGTTTACCCTAAGGGCTGTCAATGTGCTCGTTTTATTTGATTGACCAAACCAAACTGAACCAATTATATTGGTTCTGGTTCAATGATTTTTTTTATTAATAATTGGAATGGTTTTAGTTCTTGCTTTTGTTTACGCTAGGTTCTTGCTTGTTTCAAACTAGTTATTTTATTAATTTATGAGTAATTAGCTATTTTGTTATCATTTTTATTTGCATAAATAATTGTAGTTATCCCGAACCAGATCCAACCTGTTGACAGTATTCATCCTGTTGTGTGCCCAAGCTTGCGTGAGTCGCTCGTAATGTGTTCTATGTAATGGCCAAAATAGTGAATATTCTGTATCGTCCTGATTATTATTATCCAATTTAATAAAACCCATCTGGTTGGAAGATTTGATTTAGACACATCAGGTCAAAGTTCAAAATATCAAGGGCGTGTCAATCTGTGTCGGTGCTTTTTTTATTTTTTAAATATAGGGGCGTATCAAGAAGCTCCCAGCACGATACCATAGACATTTTGAACCTTGCATCAGGCCATTTGGATGATGTTAACCACCAAACGACCATCTCTCTCTCTTGGAGAATGGTTTTCCAAAGGGAAGAGAGAGCAATACAATACAAGAAATTGGAATGATTGTGATCTTATTTGTCAACAGGGTAGGATCTCTGACTCGTCAGAATAGAGACCTTGGATGATGGGATCAAATCCCATTGCCACTGGGATTGGGTGGCGGGTATCTGACCACTTTTGAGGGTTAATACCTTACTTAGATATGTCCTAATCCAATATTAAATGTAGGGGATTTTATAGTTCAGTTCACCCTTAGGGGGGAGCTAAGATTTCTAGGGGATGCATTTTATAGAGGGGCTATTAGTAGACTACCAAGAGAAGGCTGCAGTTTCAGATTTCTGAGATGGATTGCAGTCCACTTATCCCTTAAATGTGTATCACCCTTTTGACTAGTGCAATATACAGTGAGCCACAGCGTCGTGCTCTCCTTACAAAAATGGCAAAGCAAAACTTGGCGGAAGTCATCTTTGCATCCAAATTTGACTATAAAGTGTGGCCACAATTTCAGTTTTCTTTGAGAATGACTGTCTACTGCGCCCCTATTCTTGAAAAAAATTTAACAAGTGATTGAGATTGAAATCTGGAAGTCAGTTCAAGATTCAGAGTTGATATTCTCATTTGCTTTACTGAGGTAAGGCTTCCATGATGGGCCTCAGGTCATGATCTTCAACATAGAGCCTCAATTATTAACAAACCCCAAACTAGAAATGCCACTATTTTACAAATGAGCTATGAAGTAAGGGTTCAATTATAATGCTGGAAACACATGATACTGTAAAAACTTGTACCCAATCAACCAGCATCATAAAAGTGGTAACAATCAGGTAGGCTTTCATTAAAATTCACCATAGGGGGGTTGCTTGAGTATTGGGATTCTGGTGTTAGCCAAGCTCTCAAATTGATTAAGAGTTGGGACCTCCATCAATTAGAATAATTCGAATTAATCGAGGTCAGAGTAAATTGAGGATGATTCAAATGATGTTATCCATGAAAAATTCTTCCTGAACTAGAACACGGAAATGTATAAAAATCAAAAAGATTATCTATGACCATGCATTAAAACTGATTACATTACAAACAGTCAATAGCAGCATAACAATAATTCTTATAGGTCTTGAGTTATAGCTTTCAAAGATGATTTGAACTTACGATAGAAAAATTATGACATTGATTATTTGTGGCAGTACAGTACAGGACCTGCCTAACGCAACCATGAAAACATACTTCATAACTATAACGGACTGAGAACAATTTTATCTAAAACACTAGATATAATTGAATCATTCAATAAAAAATGTAAAGTTTAATAATTCTAATGACGCCACATTCTGGACGGGCAAATGATGTACATAAGAATTACACCAAATCGGCAGAGCACAAAGCATCCATATCTCAGGAGTGTACAGGGCCTCTTTTCCACCATTGAGACCTCAAAATACTTTTACAGTAACAAAGATGTGACTCAGCAACAGTAACATATCAATCCTTTCTCAAGCAGTCAATAAATATAATGCATATATGAGCAAGACAAATGCTGCAAAGATGGAATCACTAAACCTGGGAGCTTTGATGGAATGTGGCAGGAACCATAGAAGAATGTATAGAACAGAAAAGGCCCTTAAAGAACACCGGAGATTAATGCTAGAGTTTTGGGTCATTGAAACTTCTAATCCCCCAGGTTTCGGTCTCCTTTGAGTACCACAAAAATGAAAGGACCTTAAAAGAATCACCATTTATAGACTAATAATTCACATCAACTCACTTGCTCTCCAATCAAATCAAGACCGACTACAAGGAAAGTGATTCCTTGAAATAACAAAAAGTAGAAGTGAATCCCCTGTGCAGACAATAAGCTTCTTAAGGATGCAGACAACAAAATAAATGCAAGAGCAAGTTCCTTCCTGTACAAACGGTTTCTCCTTTTATTTGTGGTTTTCTTGGTCTTCTCTAATTTGTTCAGCTCAGCAAGGTCTGATTCTGAAGAAGCCCTGAGGAGACCTGCACGTTCTACTTCATTGGATTCCTTTTCCACAAAAGCAACTAAATCTGCCTCTGATGATCTACCCAACTTCTTAGTTACAATCCACTCATAGGAACTGCCAAGTCTGAATAGTCCCGATATCATTGCATGGAATTTTGTAACTGACATTGTGTTCTCAAATAGAAGGTAAGGGACAATGAATGGGAATGATCTTGGGGCTGGAAGGATATTCAAAACGGACATGATTCCAGGCACATAACATACCACCCAAGCTGGTAATTCAGCTTCTGGCAGGAACATTGTCAATGGGAGAATAATGCAGAAGAGAGTGAATGAATACAAGGGCAGGATGAGTTTCCTTAACAGGAAGAAAAGAAAGATCAAATTGGCCTTCTTTGCCCAACTTACCTGATATAACAAAAGAAAGAACATATCACTCAAGGAATAGAACAAAACATCAAATGACATGCAATTCTGCAGACATGACATTATCCAGGTTTCAGTATCAAAAATGTTGCAATCGTTATCATGGTTTCAGATGGGATTTTTTAGGGCACATATCATCTTTTATAAAATGGGCATACCCTAATTAGTAGTCAAAGAGTACATTTTTAAAGGACAAAAACATGCTCATATATTGAATATTATCATTATAAACAGGGGGTTTCTTTTATTTGCATTGGGAGTTTTCCAGTTTAACAGAAATGGATGTGCTCGTAAAGTCCAGATCTGCTGGAAACAAAATGTTTAATACTTATTGTTAGATTTTGAGTGGGCCCAACCGCAAATCCAAGCAAACTGTAGTTGAAATTCATGAAATCAGGCAACTGATTTGCACCCCTAACCATAGTTGTCAAGGCGCCTAGGCGACTAGGCGCTTTTCAAAGAGTGCCTCGTCCAAATGCCAAGAAAAAATGTATTAGGTGCATGCATGGGGGACTGAAACACATATATAATATACAATATTTATTAAATAAATATAAAATATATAAAATTTTATTGGTTGGTTTTTGTTTTTATAATAGGACATGTTGCATGTTATCATGTTTTTGTTGTGAGGAAAGTAAAAAACAAAGTAATCTCAAGGGTTTCACTTTGACAAAAGAATCGAACTGAGGAAGAGGAGAGAACAGCCCTCCATCGTTCTGACACAGTCCTCTAACTCAAGGTGAGTTAATCAGTTTCCTCCATTTTGTTCTCTTTTTCCACTGGTTTAAAACAGTGGCTACACCCCATTTTTCTCCTCTTCCTTTTTGTTGGACTAAAACCATTCTTCTTTCCTAGTTTTAATCATATTATTGGACTACAGGGGCTCCTCCCTCTTCTTTTGTTCTTAAATTTCTTGCATGTTTTCAGCTTTTTTCCCTCATTATTGGTGTCTGAAACAGGGGCTCCGCCCCTTCTTTTATTCTTCATATTCTTCTTTTATTTTAGTATTTTTTTCACCAGCTTTTATGGGTCCAGAACAGGGGGCTCCGGCCCCTTCTTTTGTTCTTAACTTCTTGCATTTTTCAGCTTTTTTTTTGTACTCATCATTGGTGTCTGCAACAGGGGCGGAGTCCCTTCTTTTCTTCATATTTTTCTTTTATTTTAATATTTTTTGCCAGCTTTTCTGGGTCTAGAACAGGGGCTCCGCCCCTTACTTTTCTTCTTTTATTTTAGTAATTGTTCTCATCAAGAAACACAAGCACAAAAGTAAGTGCAGAGTACATAAAACCAAAAGAACTAGTTCAGAAGGGGTAGAAATCCATTGAGTTCTTATTTATAAATTCCATTGCCTAGGCTCGCCTTGGCGCCTTGAAAACTATGCCCTAACTTGCTAGGTACACCAAACCAGAAACAAATATTTCGGCTGATTATAAATTTAGAATAACATGGATCAGCTGAAACATTTTTCCTTATTTGGCGCATTAGCAAGTGACACATCTTGTTTTCCAGCAGATTTGAACTTGCGCCCAAATGAGTCCCTATTTTATATTTCAGGAGACTCAGGACCTATTTCACAAAGGATTTCGTGTAAGATTTTATATTTCTTTGTTTCCTTTGGGCCATTACATTAATGATTTGGAAATTTGAGAAGTAGATATATGTAATTGTCTAGACGGTTTGGTGTTTTTTCTTTCTTTCCTTCTGTTAGTTTTTTGGGTGATGGGGTAGCATCTAGAAGATCAGTTCCCCCTATCTCTTGGGGATCTTCATATGAGACTTTACATTTATTTATTACCTTTGGGCCTTTAAAGTGAAGAAAGAGAAGATCTCAGAAAACTTGAGAAATAGATCAAAATTTAAATTGTTCCACTCATTTACTATTGCGCATCAAAATTCTAGTAAACTTCCAACTGCCAAAATTTTCTTAAGGGAATATGATATGTTCAGTGAAATTTCCACATCTACATGACATTAAAAAATGAAGGATAAAAGATGTGAGAACATATAATGCAAGAGTACTGACCTTTGAACGAAGGATGTCAAAGAAGCACATGCGAAACAACTGCATTGGACCTGAATGCCATCGGTGCTGCTGTTTCTTGTATGCTTCATAGGATTCTGGGAGTTCACAAAGGCACTAAAGAAAAAGAAAAGGAACAGGTTAATGGGCCATTTGGAATTCATTTATGGAACTGTGAGGAAAGCTGGCATAATGATAGCATACGACAAACCTTTACATCATTCAGATATATGAACTTCCATCCATTAAGATGAGCTCGAACAGCAATATCCATGTCCTCAACAGTTGTTCTTTCCATCCAACCACCTGATTCCTCCAAAGCTTTAATCCTCCATACACCAGCAGTACCATTGAAACCAAAGAAGTTGATAAATACACCATTTACTTGTTGTTCAACCTCAAAGTGGAAGGACAAGTTTATGTTCTGCAACCTTGTGAGCAAGTTTTCATCCTTGTTTACAAAGGTCCATCTTGTCTGGACCAATGCTAGATCATCATTCCCCTTCAGGAAGAAAAAAATGCCAGTCAATTTACATTTCTTAACTTACAGTGATATGAAAAAGAAAGTGAAAAATGAAAAATGGATAAACTATCCATCTCCTCATAAAAGTTATTTAAGCATGTATATGCCAACAGGAATTTATGACAAGGTCTGCAATTTAGGGTCCGTTTGTTTTACAGTSAGAATCAGAATTGGAATACTTGAGGAATTGGAATTTGAATGGTCTATTCCCATAGTCTGTTTGGTTCAGACAGAAATGGGAATGAGAATTGAAATCAGCAGGAATGGGTTTTCATCCCCAAGGGAGGGGGAAGGAATGACCATTCCCTCAAATGGAGGAATGCCATTCCACAAGGAATGGGAATGTGATTCCGATTCCTCCCAACCAAACAGTTGGAATCGGAACTGCCCATTCCAATTCCAATTCCAATTCCAGACCCCTATTCCCGTGAATCAAACGGGGCCTTAGATTCAGCAGAAATGAAAGCTTTTTAAAAGTGACACATTTTCTAAGATATTAGGAAAAGAAAAAGCTATTTTACATGGAAGCTGTTGCAAGCATAAAAATAAACAAAGATGACGCAAGGTGGACAAGAGACCAAATTAAATCCAAGTGTATGAAAAACTGCAGACAAACGCTGAACAATTAAAATAATTTGTAATTGATTATATTGATCTTCTCCCTATCTGTAACAATAAAATGGATTGCATTAAAGTATGGAAGCAAACAAAAAGTATGATATACAAGATGAACATTAGAAGAATAATGAGCCCATGATATGCTTTAGAGATAAAGTGGCATCACCACGGTAAAGAAAACACACTCCACATTTTTTCTTGCAACCCCAGAATTTTTCATCAGCTATAGCATTAAGCACCCTATCAAAGCAGTCATGAACCCAAAATATCTTTGATTGCATTAAGAATATAGTTAATCATGAATCCTAAGACCATGTGATGCAAATGCATCATTGACACTTAACTCATGGTATATAACTAAAATGTGTTAGAAAACTGTGAAAATGCCAGGATCTGGATTTGTTAGATTCCTGAGGGTGCCTTTTTCCTGGTAACTGGACAAACCGACTACCATAACTCAGCATGCATTCATATCAAAAACTAGATTTTTGATAGATATCATCAAAAACTAGATATAAGTGCATGATATAAGCATATTATATGTGCTACCTGCACCCAATAGCTATGTCCAGGATTTTAGGAAATGGAGTTGTATCGTTGTTTTGTTAGACAGTGTATGCCCTTAGCTCCAATCAGATTGATGTACATTATGACATTTATTGTAAATGAATAAAGTACATATTTGATTCATATTATTGTGGTGTGTTTCTGTGTAATACCCTTAAATTGGACACATATGAGACTTGTGTTAGTTTAGAATGTTCACAACCGTTGGATAAGTCTGGGGAGATTTATCCT
>NW_010729353.1:406804-482641 GCF_000365185.1 Nelumbo nucifera | reverse complement strand
ACCTCCTGTCATCTAAGCATCATGCCTAGTCTACATCTGTGTAGAACTCTCGCTTCAGATTCTCATGATTTGAGAAAAGAATGCCTCTGCCAGGGTGCTTCTTCAGATATGCAAGTATCCTCTCAATAGCTTCCCAATACTAAACCCGAGGTACATGCATGTACTGACTCACAACACTGACAGCATAAGAAATATCTAGTTGTGTCATACACAAATACAACAGTCGGCCCACCATTCTTTGATATCTCCCAGCATCCTTTACCAACTCACCATCCATACATTAATTCTGTGATTTGGATCAATAGGAGTGTCTGCTGGTTTGGTCCCCAACTTCCCAGTCTCCCGCAATAGGTTAAGTACATACTTCCTCTGTGAAATGAAGATCCCATGCTTGGATTTTGTAACTTCAATCCCCAAGAAGTATTTGAGCTCACCAAGATCTTTGATTTCAAATTCTTGCTACAATGATTTTTTGAGATCATCAATCTCCTCCAGATCATTTCCTATCACCACTATATCATCTACATACACAATCAGAATTGATACCAGAGCATCTCTCCTCTTCACAAAGAGAGTGTGATCAGACTGTGTCTGTGTGTATCCAAAATGGATTGGTGCCCCTCTGAACCTGTCAAACCAAGCCCTAGGTGACTGTTTCAGTCCATATAGAGATTTTCTGAGTCTGCAAACCTTTTCCCTTACCAACATTCTCATAAAAGCCTACTGGAATGTCCATATATACCTCCTCCTGTAAATCACCATTGAGGAAAGCATTTTTGACATCAAGCTGGAACAAAGGCCATGAATAGGTGGCTGCTAGAGATAAAAGGATACAAACTATACTCATCTTAGCTACTGGTGCAACGGTTTCCAGATAATCAACACCATAGGTCTGAGTATACCCTTTTGTTACCATCCTTGCCTTGTATCTCTCTATCTTGCCATTAGCCCTATACTTCATTGTGAATACCCATCTACATCCAACTACCTCCTTGTCTGGGGAGAGATCAACTATTTCCCAAGTTTGGTTTTTAACCAAAGCATCCATCTCATCTTGCATGGCTGTTTTCCGCTTAGGTTTGGAGAGAGCCTTARTAACATTCCTAGTTATAGACACAGAATCCAGGGAAGAAAGAAAAGCACGATAAGAGGGTCATAAGGCATTGTAGGAAAGATGGTGTGAAATGCAATGGGCTATACACTTTCTCTTCCCCTTACAAAGTGCAATGGGAAGATCGAGGTCAGTGGGATCAACTGCAACAATGATGTTAGGGATAGGAACATTATCATCAAAAAGCATAGCAGGAGGCTCAAGAGGAATACCTGGAACTGTATCCATCGAATCTGGAGTTTCAGAAGGACTGATAGAGAGTGGTGTGGGTTGAGGATGTATGGAGTCAACCATCATCTGCCGATGCTAATATTTCTCTGAGGYTGCCCGTAGTGGCTTAGGTAATGAAATTGGAGGTGCAGCTGCTGGCTAAACTGATGAAGGTGCTGGTTGAACTGATGAAGGCACCAAAGAAACAGGAAGAGGAACAGATTGTGAGTTCTCCTCCCCAAAACTCTCCCCCTGAGGAGAACCACTCGAGAAGAAGGTGGATTCAAAGAAGGTAACATCCATTGTGACAAATTTGCTCCTCGACACTGGGTCATAACAGCAACACCCCTTTTGGTTTTGAGCATACCTAAGAAAAACACATTTCTTGGCCTTAGGATCCATTTTCTTGCGATGAGGGTCAAGAATGTGAACAAAGGAAACACACCCAAAAACCCTCAGAGGTATATGAAATATCTCCCCATCTAGGAAAAGCAGACTAAATGGCACCTTAAACCCCAAAGTCCGTGAAGGAACACGGTTAATCAAATGCACGGCTGTAAGAACTGCATCTCCCCAGAACTGCACAGTAACTGAAGCACACACCATAAGACTCCTTGCCACCTCCACAGTGTGTCTATTTTTTCTCTCAGCAACTCCATTCTGTTGTGGTGTATATGCACAACTGATCTGATGAATTACCCCATGTTCTAGGAGATACGTGGTTAGGTCCTCAAAGTACTCTCTGGCATTATCTGATCTAAAAACCTTAGTTCTCACTCAAAATTGTGTAAGAACCATCTGGTGGAACAGTCTTACCAAGTTAGGAACCTCATCACGTGATCTCATCAAATATATCCAAGAATATCGTGTATAATCATCCACAAACAAGAGAAAGTAACGAAATCCTCCTATGGAAGGGATATGATATGACCCCATACATCAGTGTGAACAATATTAAAAGCAAAAGTACTTCTTTTATTACTTGGTTTAAAAGACTATCTACAATGCTTTCCTAACTGACAACTCTCACACTCCAAAGTAGATAACTGAATAGACTCAAACAACCTTGGGAAAAGACATTTCAAGAGCTAAAAGAAAGGTGTCCTAAGCGATTGTGCCAGAGCATAATTTGGTTCACTGAYTCTGACCCACTACTACTGCTGTTGCTAACATGATGGCCCTGATGTCTTGGAATCTCATCCAGAAGGTAGACTCCATTCACCTCACGTCCACTCCCAATCATCTTCTTCGACTCCAAATCCTACAAAACACAATTACCAGGAAGAAAGGTCACGGAACAATTCAAATTCTTTATCAAGAACTAACAGACGGTAGGTTGGTATGAAGTCTAGGGACATGTAAAATAGAAGACAGAGTTATATCATTGGTCACTCTAACTGTTCCTTTCCCAGCAATGGGAATATGCAAACCATTTGCTGTAGAGACTCTGTCTCTACCAGAACACAACTGATAGGTACTGAAAAGGGTAGGGACATTAGTCATGTGCTCAGATGCTCCTGAGTTTATAATACAGGTTGGTCCCTCCTTACCTGAAGTGGATGCAAGATTTGCAGTTGCATATGAGCTACTTGTATGTGCAAAGGAAGAGGTGTAGTTGKCTCCTACATTCTGTTGTCCATCTGGAAGGCTAGTGCTAGGTGAATCTTTCTTACTCATAAGCTGTCCAAACCTCTCCAATTCTGTCCTCATTGCTGCTACTACAATGGATTCCCAATCAGTTTGGGAAAGAGGGACCGAGTCTCCTGTAGTGGCTACATTTGCATTTCCCTTCTTGTTCCTTGTCCGGGCAGGCATAAGATTTGGGTGAAGCTTCCAGCAAGTGTCCCTGGTATGCTTAGGCTTCTTGCAATAATCACACACTAAGTCCTTCTTATCTTCCCTTCTAGCCTCACTACTCCCCTGTCTCCATTCGGCTTAGGTTTTGTTGTACCAACCATAGCCGACTAGTCAATCCCAGGCTGTCTCAGCATTACATTCTTCCTACTCTCCTCTCCAAAGGCAAAGGCATAGGCTTGAGAGAGTGTCACACCCTCCCTAGAAAGAATATGCTGCCTAGCAATGTCAAATTCAGGGTTCAGCCCTGCCAAGAACTCAAAAACCCTATTCCTCTCTACCAGTCTATGATAGGTTGTTGCATCATTTACACTTTCCCATACCACAATTTCTAAGTGATCTATTTCTTGCCATAGGGTTTTCAGCATGGAGAAATACACAGCAAGAGGTTTTTCTCCCTGTTTCATACTTATCACCCGATTCCTTAACTGATAGGCTTTGGCTTAATTTTGTTTTTGAGAGTAGGTTTTAGTCACTCCATCCCAAATCTCCTTAACAGTATTAGCCCATAGAAATTTTTTTGCAATACGAGGTAACATAGAATTACACAACCAGGACATTACCATGTAATTCTCCTACACCCATCGGAAAGAGTCAGTATCAGGTTTCTTCTCCTCACTAGTGAGATACCCTAATTTTCCACGGGCACCAATAACCATCTTAGCTGATTGTGCCCACTCCAAATAATTTGTACCATCAAGTTTTACTGTAGTAATGATCCCAGACCCAAAAATATCACTACTACCTCCAACACCCAGTCCCACAGTACTGGTAGATTTCATCTCGGCATTCCAACTCTCCATCTTATTTCAAACAGTTCAACAGTAAGAAAAAATAGATTGGAAACCTTCCAAAAACAATTTAATATCACACACACAGAAACAAACCCTTCCGAAAGAAGAAAACCCTAGTTGGAGAGAAATCTCTCTCCTCCCCACGCCTCCCAACAGAGAGAAGAGTGAGTTGATCACTCCAGGAGGCTTAGAAAAATCCAGAAACCAAACTGCACTCTTCAGGAAATCAAAAGAAAGCTAACAATACCTAGCCGCCCAAGATCATATCAAAACAAAGAATCCAACTTTTCTGGGACTCTTCCCCGTATTCCAGTTCTTCCTGATTTTGATGCCGAACAGTAGATCACCTTCCTGATGACTAGATCCCACAAAAAAATCCAAGAATTGGGCAATCTACAGCAAATCAATCAGTCCCTTATTACTTCATGCCATCGGCTGATCTAAGGCTGCATGAGAATGCTTCTAGAAACCCTAGCCGCCGCTTTGATACCAAGTAGAAAGCTTGCTGAATTAAAAAATATGAAATAAAAGGAGTTTCTTGAAGAAAGAAGAGAGAAGGAGAAGAAGAGAAGAAGAGATGTTGAAAAGAAAGGAGAGCAATAATCTGGTCGCCCCCTTCACTTATTATTTATACTAAAAATAATAGAGCAATACAAAGACAACTATGCCCTTATAGGGCGGCAAGACACAAAACAACATATATAAGACACAAATATAATAAAATTTGGACTCACATAACTACTATGGTCCCCACCTCCTATCTAACAACTAACATAAAACACCTACTCATAAAAAACATCATAAAACTGATTAATCTTCAACAGTCAAATTATGGACGCTTAAATCATTTCTTACTACTTCCACTCAAGTCCTTTTTGGTCTGCCCCTAGCTCTTCTAGCCTCTTCAACTTTTAACAGAGTAAAAGAAAAATATGTGCACACTAAAAGAAAATCATGTTCCAAACAGCAATTAGAAATCTGTTCAAGCAATGAAACAAACAAATATTTCTTTCAGGTCTGCCTCATCAATCTTACTGTTTAAGAACACATCATGAACCCATGAAAAATAAATAATCATGATGTAAGCATACTTGTACATCAGGAAGGTGGACCAACTTCAACTTAGAATTACTATTCTTGGCCCCATAGCATTTATAATGGATATACAAAATACAACCCAAAGTACACACTATTTGATTATTGGATATGGTTTATCTGACAATTAGTATTCTTGCTTCCAAGGTCTTCGCCATGTTATAAAAGTTGGTCACTCAAACACAAATGAAAGGTTTCATTCCCATGATGCTTCTTATATGTGAATCCTCCAAAACTTAAACATGCAAACCAGGGAGTAAAATTCAATGGAACCCAAATGATTAAAGAATCTCTGTCATTGAAAAATAAAGAGCAAAAAGAGCTGACAGGTCCACATTACAGGAACTGACAATAAAAGACCTCATTTATTGAAAATATTAGGAGCTTCCATAACAAGGACATGTATTTTAGATAAAAACAATGTGGTGTCAGGACCAAATCAGGTAGCCTTATTTAATACAAATATAATTCATTAACTATCTTGTTGTAATACCTATGCACTGTTATTTAAATATTATTATTATGGCAACAAGCTTATATAAAGATATTGAATGTAGGCTCCAAGTTCAGAAAAAAATATTCGTATTTTGAATGCCAAGCTTGATTATAGATGAATGAATGATATCTGAGAATTTATTGATAAAAAAGACACATGAAGAGAGAGAGAGAGAGAGAGAGAGAGAGAGAACATTCAACAACTATGCTGGTTTTCGAAAATGGGAAACCAAAATCAATCGGAGGTGAAATTTAAACTAATGAAACAGATGCAATAAAGAACACAGAGATGTAGCATTATGGATGGTATCTCTGTAGGTAGAGAGACTCACAACTAGTGAGTCTTGAGGCCATTAAGACCAATTCCATGACCATGTATGCCTGTCTGATTGTACCAATCCTTATTGATATTACCGTGTTAAGCATGTCCCAACTGTGTCTTCCTACATTATTTGCCTGTCATCCTCAGCTTCCTAAAACATTCAGAAATGATTGCAAATACACACAAACTCATTAATTCACAATACTTGCTTCCTTTCTTTAAGGAAAACAAAACTCCACTGTCCCATTATACCTTTTTGGTATTAAAGTTGTAGATGTCACTTAATAAGTAGGTCTCCTGATTTCCCCGAGGCTTATACATTTTTCTACTTCACATACCTTTCGTTCCAGTTTGTCAAAAAGCCTATTTTTCTCTTTTATTTCTACTTCTATTGTTTTTGGAAGACATATTCTGAACAGATCAGCTGAGTTTAGACACCCMGGCTAAGCCATTTTGTGCACAAGCTGAGTTTCTTCACCCATTGGCCTAGTAGTTCAATAATGTGTTATCAGAGTTGTCCCTGAACATGGCACCAACAGCAGACAGTCCTGRCTAGCACGGGAAGACCTATCAAAATTTAGCTTAATCTTACCATTTTTGGAGACCAACCATGGGGATTATGCTCTTCAAATGTACTTAGTTATAATCTAGATGACTTGTTTGAACTAACAATCAGAAATTGATCAAAATGACCAATCTATAGTTTGGAACTCCACCACTTGCATATATTTGAAGCATTCTTTTCAAAGATAAACAAAAAGAAAGTAAAGGGGAAAGGTGATAAGAAATCATCCAAGAGAAAAGAGACTCAGAACATAGACCATCAAGCGAACAAGACCAAATACTCCAACCCTGACAACATAATAGCTCAGAGCCACCACACCACGAAGCAACAAGTCATCAAAATTCAAAGCCAAAGACAAGGTTTAACAGATGAAAATACAAAGAGACCCCTAATAAAATCGCCCTAGTCCTCCTCTTCAAAGAATTTCTCCTGCCCTGTGTCATCCTTGTTCCAAAGTTCTCTACCTTCGCCTACTATGACCTTCTTAGACCTCTCTTTCCTCCTCTTTTTTCTCAAACTCCTCAAAGGCTTTTCTGGCAAACTCCTCTCCTCCCCAGAAGAACAGCCCAAAACCCTTGTCCACCTCCGCATCTCTATTGAGAAGATCTTTGATTGGCACTCTTACTTTCCTCAACACTTCATCTCCTCCTTTCCTTCCCCCTCTAAAGTGAGAGCCCCAGACTTGGATTTAACTTCAGAAGAAACCTGATCCTCCCCACAGTTCACCTCAGACTTCAGCACCTTTGGCTTCCTCCCTCTTCTCTTAAAAATCCTCTTGTATCTATCTATTCATAGGCCCTTTCCCCACTAATCCATCCTTCAGCCATGAGAATACTTTCGTTACATGAACTATATGTGACATTTTTGATCGCCGGGACTTCTTAGCTTCCGGGACAGCAGTATCATTGTCAAAAGACCTCTTTTCCTGTATCATCCTCCTACAACCTAGGTCAACTTCTACCCTACCAATCATCACTTCCTCAGCTTCGATTTGGGCAAAATCAGACTCAGGAACCTGAAACTGATGATCATCTTCCAAGCAGCCAACCCAACTCCACTTTGCCATCCTCCACTATTTCTCCTGAACTAACATCACTGTCCCCCTTTCCATAACCACAACATCAACAGCCAACCCAGCTCCCTGATCTGGGGGCACAGCCAGGTCTCAACCTCCCGCATGAACTGACCCATTGATAGAAGGTCAATGCTCAAAAACGCCCAAGCATAAAGCTGAGTTGTGACCATCACAACACTACAACACAGAACAGAGATCCACAGAACCATCATCACGAACAATATTGTCCTTGACCTTTGAATCCCTAAAATTCTATCAATCTTCTTACCTCCTGAACTCTTGGTTTTGATAAATAAAAGTTCATTAAAATTTCATTGAAAAATAAGGATAAGCAACTATTCAAGCATCCCAAGGGGAGATGTGACGTGCAGCCTCACTCTTAAATAAAAAACAACACAAAAATTACAATTGTGCCCAATACAACTGATCCCTAATTACCCCTTACTTAGCTAAAGAATCAACCAATGCATTAGCCTCCCTCCTCACCCATTGTATAACCAAATTCATCTATTGTGTTAACCACTTGAGCTTCTTCATTTCATCTCTATAACACCAAGTCACTGAATCCGGATCTTTTAGCCAGCCTACCACCACCTTGGAGTCCCCTTCAATCACCAAGTTCTCCAAGCTCATCTCTTTTGCAATTTGAACACCTTGTAAGACTGCGTACAGTTCAGCCTTTAAAGAGTCCACTCCCCACTGGGCCTGAATAAAGTGCTACTATAATCCCTTCCTTACTTCTTATGACTCCTCCATTTTCAAAAGGACCAGGGTTGGCTTGACTGCTCCCATCAAAGCTTAATTTCAGAAAACCTTCAACGGGGGGTGCCCAAAGCAACCTTGTTTTAGTCTTCTGGACTGAACTAGAAGAAACTGAAAACCAGCTCCCCCAAATATCATCAAAGGAGAACTATCTAAACATATCCAAAGTTGGTAGCCAATGCATAACCTTGGTCAATACACAGTCCATGATTTGTTGTTTACTTCTCTCATTCTCTTGGAAGATTCTAGCATTTCTATCTTCCCAAAAGGTCCAAATCACTGCTGCTCTAGTGCAACTCCACATTATTCTTCCTCTTCTCTTGGGCCAAGCAAAAGTATAAGGGTCAAAAAGCATCTTAATCTCCATTGGCACGTTCCACCTGCACCCAAACAAAGAGAAAAAACCAATCCCAAATATCTACAACAAAGGAATAGTAAATTAATAAGTGGTAACAAGATTCAACACCGGATTTGCAAAGAGTGCACCAGTTTAGGGAAATACACAAGAAGGGCCTCGCCTTTTGCAAGTAATCCAGAATGCTAACTTTCCCATAGATCACTTCCCAACAAAAAGCCTTAATTTTAGGGGGAATCGACTGACACCAAACTTCCTTAGCAGGAAAAGAAAGAGGGATAGGGGACTGGCAAAGAGCATAAAAAAAAGGGGCACGAGAAAAGAAACCTTTAGAACTTGGGCACCAAACTCTTCTACTTGATTTAGAAGGCTCTAAGTAGACTCTATCAAGAACATGTAAGAGCTTTGACAAGCAATTAACTTCTCCATCCCTCAATCCCCTACAAAACCCAAAATCCCAATTATGAGCCAAAGGCAAGATAGGAGAGATTAAAAATTTCGAGATCACCCCATTTTTGTACAAGGAAATGGAATACAAAGAAGGAAATAAGTCCCTTAAAGGCTGGTCACCAATCCAAATGTCTTCCCAAAACCAAATTAAATTCCCTAATCAAACATCATACCTTATAAACCTGAGGAATTGATGGAGATAGACCAGAATCCCAACCATTCTCCAACCTTTCATGAATATTGTCCACCACCTTGTCCCATAAGTTTTCCCTCTCTAATGGCCACCTCCATAACTACTTCCCTAAGAGAGCCATATTCTTCTTTCTCACATTCCTAATACCTAAACCACCTTCCTTCTTACTTTTACACACAAT
Organism: Nelumbo nucifera; assembly: GCF_000365185.1. Next base: position 473,179 of record NW_010729353.1, on the reverse strand, counting down.
CTCCCATTTGATTAGTGGTCTTTTCTAGCCTCTCTTGGCTCCCAAAGGAAATCCCTCATGATTTTTTTTTCTAATTTCTTTTCTTCCCTTGGTGGAATCCTAAATACAGAGAGGAAGTCGACTGGTAGGTTAGCTAAGGTTGATATTCGTAAGGTAATCCTACTTCCTAATGAAATATAGTTCCTCTTCCAAGTGGCCAACTACTTCCCTAAGAGAGCCATATTCTTCTTTCTCACATTCCTAATACCTAAACCACCTTCCTTCTTACTTTTACACACAATCTCCCATTTGATTAGTGGTCTTTTCTAGCCTCTCTTGGCTCCCAAAGGAAATACCTCATGATTTTTTTTCTAATTTCTTTTCTTCCCTTGGTGGAATCCTAAATACAGAGAGGAAGTCGACTGGTAGGTTAGCTAAGGTTGATATTCGTAAGGTAATCCTACTTCCTAATGAAATATAGTTCCTCTTCCAAGTGGCCAATCTCCTTTCACATCTTTCTATAACTGGATTCCAGAATCTACTCTCCTTAGGGTTGGCACCTAAAGGAAGACCCAAGTAGGTCAAAGGCTAAGGGGTGATAAGACATACTAAGCAACTCGCTATCACACTCAAGGCATTCTCCTCCATATTAATCCCTGTTATGCAACTCTTGTCTAAGTTGATTTTCAAACTTGAGATCCTTTTAAACTTCTTGATGGGTTTTTTTAATCTCCTCACCCTCCTAATATCACCCCCTTCACAAAAAAAAAATATGATATCGTCTGCAAATTGGAGTCTACTAAAAAACCATCTTCCCTATTAGCCTTAAAGAGGAATGTACTAAAAACATCCACCACTAAAGTAAAAAGGAAGGGTGAGAGAGGATCACCCTGCCTTAAACCTCTGCAAGCTGGAAAGAAATCTTCCACCACTCCATTAACCAAGATAGAAAAGTGACAAGACCGGATACAACCAAACACCCAATTGCACCATCTCTCCCCAAATCCACACTATTGGATCACCTCTAATAATAAGAATTTCTAGTCCACCATATCATAAGCCTTTTCCAAGTCCAATTTGCAAACAATTCCTTCTTTCCTAGATCTCTTTATTTCTTTTACACATTCATTGGCTATTAGGATTTAATCAATTATTTGTCTCCCTTGAACAAACGCTTCTTGAAATTGGCTGACAAGGGACAAAAGTACTGTTTTACTCATCAATGACAAGCATAGTTTTCAAGGCGCCAAGGCGAGGCTAGGCGACTAGGGGGGTGCCTTGTTGCCTAGTTGCCTAGGCGGGCGCCTAGGTGATGGATTTTTTTATGTTAAAAACATAGATCATAGGGTAGTTCCCTAGGTACCATAACCATATTTCTTTAATAATTATTCATGATTTTCATAAGAAAAGTATAAATTTCATATTAAAGTATAGAAAATCAACATATTCATGAGAAGAAAAGGAAGAAGGAAAATAAAATTCAAAAAATATAGGGGCTGAACCCTTATTTTTGTTATAGGAAAAGAAGAAAATAAAAGGTATTGGTAGTAGTAGTAGTAGTAGAMGAAGAAGAAGAAGAAGAAGAAGAAGTAGAAGAAGAATATATGGAAGAGGAAAATGTGCTGATTAGATAAAATTTTAAGTTCTTCCTTACTTATTGGTTCAGGTTTTCAAGTCCTTGAGGGTTCAATACAGCATTTAGCAATGCTTGTGTTGATTAAACCCTAATAAATAAGAAAATAATAAAAATAAATTAATATATAAACACACAAAATGATTATTTTAGTTTAATAATGTCTATTTTATAATTATAATCTCAAAAAAGAATGAATAAAAAAATACTTTATAATAGGAAGTAGAGAACTGCTTGGCAATTAGGTGAGGCGAGCCTCAAAGAGTGCCTTGTTGCCTAGGCGTCACCTTGACAACTATGATAACAAGACCATAGTTTTCAAGGCACCAAGGCGAGGCTAGGCGACTAGGGGGCACCTAGTCGCCTAGTTGCCTAGGCAATGGACTTTTATGTTAAAAACATAGATCCTAGGGAAGTTCCCTAGGTACCATAACCATATTTCTTTAATAATTATTCATGATTTGCATAAGAAAAGTATAAATTTCATATTAAAGTATAGAAAATCAACATATTTATGAGAAGAAAATGAAGGGTTCAGCTTTTTAAGTCTTTGAGGGTTCAATACAGCACTTAGCAATGTTTGTGTTGACTAAACCCTAATAAATAATAAAATAATAAAAACAAATTAGTATATAAGCACAAAATGATTATTTTAGTTTAATAATGTCTATTTTATAATGATAATCTCAAAAAAGAATGAATAAAAAAGTATTTTATAGTAGGAAGTAGACAACTACTTGGCGATTAGGTGAGGCGAGCCTCAAAGAGCGCCTTGTCGCCTAGGCATCGCCTTGACAACTATGGACAAGACTTTAGCAATTATTTTGTACATACTGGTCRCCAAACTAATGGGTTGAAAGTCCTTGGGTTGGCTAGCAACAGTTTTTTTTTTTCCTTRATGACTTCACATAACTCATCTTTTAATACTTCCCAACAATCTTGATAGAAAGCCATTGTAAAACCATCCAGACTCAATGCTTTGGATCTACCCATAGAGAATACTGCACTTTTAATTTCCTCTTCCTCAAACTCCCTTTCTAGCCACTTGGTTACCTCCTCTTCTAATAAAGGCCACTTTAAACCTTCTAAACGTAATCTTTCACCCCAAGGTCTTCTATAAAAAGATTTTAAATGATCTGCAAAGATCTTGGCTATCTCATTGTGATTAGAGGTCACTTCCCCATTTATCTCTAACCTAGCTACAAAATTCTTACACCTTCTACCATTAGCCATCACATGAAAAGTTTTGTATTCTCATCCCCTTCCTTGATCCATTTGTGTCTTCATTTTTGTCTCCAGAAAATTTCCTCCCTATCAAGGACTTCCTTCAATTCTTTTTGCAACTTCCATCTCAATTTCCTTTCTTTCGCATTGAGGTTTCTTTCAATCTCCACCTCATCCAATTCTTCAATCTAAGATATTAGGGTAAGATTCCTTTCTTCTATTCTTCCAAAATGTTTCCTATTCCACTCCTTTATTTTAGATCTTAATCTTTGCAATTTCTTATGACCTTTGATTCCCTCCCACCTCACTCCCTTTACATTCTCCTTCCACCATTCCTCCACTTTACGAACAAAATCTGGATGTGTCAACCACATATTTTTCAAATCTAAAGGGTACGGGGCCATGCAAAGTTTCTAAGTCAAATCTAATGGGGTGGTGATCCGAAGTGACTCTAGGAAACACTCTAGACACCAAACCTTCCCAGTGATTTTTCCATCCTATGTTAAACAAAAACCTATCTAGCTTTGAACACAATGGGTTTTCTTGAAAGTTGGACCAAGTGAATCTAATTTGCAAGAGAGGAATCTACTTTAATTTGCACATGTCTATGAATTCATTAAATTTCCTGATACTAGTGGTGACTGACTAATGGGGGTTAGATGTTTCACTAGAGAACCTTATCACATTGAAGGCCCCACCCAAACACCAAGCACCCTCCCACAAACCCCAAATAGCATACAATTCCTCCTACATTTCATTCCTCGTATTCATGAATCACCCAAATCCATTCTTCTGCTTCTCTGTTGCTCCCCTTACCTATGCTGAGTCTGAACAATGTCTCCGCCCCTTTGAGGGTTTTAAGGCTTCTCTTCTTCAAAACTCTTTAACTTGTTAAAATAAATACCAGACCTGTCACTGATAACTTTAGATTTCAAAAAGTGGTCCATACTTAAACCGCCTCCCTTCCTACAAGCTCGACACATCTCTTCGCCATCTTTAGCCAAATATCCCTCAACTCCTTTTGCTTTTTCCAATAACCTATCCTTTTGGTCAGCCACATGTCCACTACTTAAATGCTTCAAATTACTCTTACCCACTTCGTGCCTCTTCACCTCCTTCCCATCCTGTTTATTGAAGAAGTCCAGTGAACCTCCCCGCAAACAAAACAATTTTTTAATTCCAAAAGTGTCCTCATCTTCAACCACTGCCCCTCCCTGAACTAAGAGCCCATTCAACTTCCAGTAAGACACGACTGTTTGAAACATTTAGTCTAATGATCAGGTGAAATAATCCACTTGTTAGTAAGAAACTAAGACAAAACTGTTTTGCTCTTGTTTTCATTGTTCTATAATCCCATGGTAATAACATTTGAAAATTGCTGAGAAAGTACAGTGTAAATAACGAAAAGTTTCTCTAGTTAGGCCATCACCAACATAGTTATTTATCAAAAGTTATCACTGTCATACAGATTTTGCCTTAAGTTCTATAACCATGCATCTAAATCAGAACCCATCAATATCCATCAGCTTAGAAAGACAAAATGAAGAATGGCATTAAACAAAAGAACCATATCGTTTGACTTTTTTTTAAGTTAAATTTATCTACATGAAGCTAATAAGATACTAGAGGAGCACTGCTATCAAGAGTCCTTCCAATCAATAATGACCCAAGACTAATAACAATGGCTGCTTGATTATCTGACATTAAATAATGATGCTAATATGTAACTGATAAAAAAATGGTGCTAATTATGTAGGTTCAGAGGGAAAAAGAAACAAATGGAAGGTTTTCAATAAATGGACTGCCAAGTGAGATAACCACGATTTCTTGCCTGGAACCAAATGGGCATTTCAGATAGAAGTTTCAGCAGAAGATTAGTAATACTAGAGATCTGGAGTCTGGACATAATTCCTACTTCGTCAGTTAACTAAAATGATTTATGCATTGGATTCCAAACAGGAGTTAGCAAAAAGAAAATTGGAAAAAGGAAAACAATATGTAAACACTTTTTTGATGGTAAAAAGCAAAATGGAAACATCAGAAAGCTCAAAAATATATGGTTCAAATTCGAGAATCAGGGATTCGAGACCTACATCTTCTTACCTCCCTCTCATTGCACATTGGGATCTGTATAAGCGCCATTGGATAATCCTCAGCAATTCCATTTTCCGTGTCCCCTGAATATTCCATCGCTGCAACGGGCTTAATCCGGCGAAACTTGATCCAAAAGCATCCCAGCATCAAGATGACCCGATCCAAAGACTGGATCAAGAACAAAACAATACAAACATTCGTTAGCAACTGCAACGGAGGAGCCAGATAATTCGCCCTCACGAAAAGCCAATTCGCGTAAACAAGCTCAACCAAACCCAGAACCTCGGCCGACGCAATCGAAGGCGGACTAAAATGCCATCCTTTGAAGTAAGCCACAAGCTCAAACAGCAATAACAGAATGACGAGAACCAAGAAAATCTTAATAACCCGATAGAGCCTCGATTCAGACCTAGAAGGCGAATCGGAATTAGAATTCGACAACGACGAAGACGAGATAACTCTCCGATTGGCAGTTCGGAGGACATAAAGGAACCCATTTGTGAGCCAGGCGAGGCAATTGGCAGCTTGTTGAAATTTGAGGAGACAAACCCAGGAGAGCTGACGAGCGTTACGACTTCGCTCTTTCTCGACCGCTGTTGAATCAGCATCACCGGTGGGGCTACCGATCTCAACGGCGGACCAGTTAGGGTTTTCAGATTTATCCAGGAACAACCCATGATTCCTCTCTTTCTCCTTGTTCCACCATTCCTGAAACTCGTAATTCGGTGGTGGAGACATCAAATCCAAACTTTGAAGTTTGAAATTTCCCCTGACTCGACCTCTACCTCTATCTGGGCATCTGTCTATCTGTTTGTGTTATTTTCTCAGTGAGGCATTTCAGTCTCTGTCGTTCTCTGATCCGGTGATTGAGGGGAGATGTATGGGGTGGGGGGCAAATGAGGGGATTATTCGATGTCGCTAAATTTAGCAATAGCCCACCAATTTTAGCGGAGATTGCTCGGGTTTATATATCATTTTCGTTTTCCTTTTCAAATTCTTCCAAGAGTCAATGCAGCGGTAATTAATGGGTACGCACCATACAGTAACACTGTGATAATATAAGTTGGAACTTTGGATAAAAACACCGCCAAATTTGATTTGATTCAATAATTTGGCTAAATTAGAGGCAAGTAAAAATGGTGGGAACTGGCGCGTGGGATTGAGATCGATTAAGGTTGCTGTCAGACTAGCTGTGTTTTGTCGCCTCTAGAGAGTTGGAGAGCGTTAAATCTCCCTCTTCATTGAACAGAAATGGATGAGATGTACATCTGATTTGATTGGAACGGAAAGTAGCAGAATAGAAGGATAAAAGCGGTCTGAAATTACTGGATGTTTGAAAGCTTTGCTRTCTTGCAGGGATGGTGATAGGTGGATGGAGCTTGAAAGGTGGATAGTTTATGATTGAAACTTGAAAGATGCGGGATTAGAGAATAGAGAAGGGGGTCTGTACATTGACAATTCAGAGAAAGGTATACTACAGGAAGTATGGTTGTAACTTGAGGGTTATAAAATGTTTCCACGTGGCAAAGTTTTGCCACACGGCAAATTTCTTAAGGTGCCAAAGTGGAGTCATTTTCATTTTTCTACTACAAAGCAAGTGGGTAATATTGGGATGAAAGGTGGATAGTTTTTGGTTGAACGATGAGGATTAGGGAAGGGGGTCTGTACATTGACAATTTAGAGGAAGGTATACTGAAGGAATTATAGTTATAATTTGAGGGATATAAAGTATTGCCACGTGGCTAAGTTTTGCCACTTGGAAGTTTCGTAGAGGTGCCAAAGTGGAGTCATTTTCATTTTTATACTACAAAACAAACCCTGACGTGACCCATTTGGAGAAGGTGAACATATGGTGATAATTTGAGGGTTATGAAAAGTATTTCCACGTAGCCAAGTTTTGCCACCTCGCAAGTTTCCTGCAGGTGCTAAAGTGGAGTCTGTTGCATTTTTCTACTACAAAGCACAAAGCAAGGGGGTAATATTGGGACGAAACAAAGCCTGACATGACCCGTTTGAAGAAGGGGAGTATACTTATAATTTCAAGGTTATAAAAGTGTTTCAACGTGGCAAAGTTTTGCCACCTGGCAAGTTATTAGAGGTGCCAAAGTCGAGTCATTTTTATTTTTCATTTTTCTACTACAACGCAAGTGAGTAAAGTTGGAACGAGCGAAACAAACTCTGACATGACCCATCTTTGAGAAGGTCTGATGGACCCTTTTTGGGGTCAGAACCAGGGCGTTTTTTTCTCATTTTTTTGGGTAGAAGGCACCAGAGCTGCCATGTGAAGGGATGCCTACTTGCAGTATTTTGTTGAATTGTTTGTCCAAAAGCATATTCTTTCTTATTTCGTGTAGACAAACTTCATGGATGATGCTTTTGATCAGAAGAAATGCTTGTGATGCTGCAACTCAAATCACTTGATGGGCATCTTTTATTAGTCTGATTCAACAAGGGCCCACACCATAAGGGAGTGGTTCTTTTAGTTTTGGCCATTGGATTTGTTTTAGATGGGGCTTGGGTTGGGCCTATACAATTAAGTTGGAGAATGGTTTGTTGAGTAATAGACTGCAGTCTGCCGACAGAAGAAAGAGCCACCTCATGTAAGGGTACCCTCATCGATCCAAAAACATCCTTTGCCTCAGATCTGTGTCACTTTTTACGGTGGGAATCAGGAATCTAAATGGGGCCAGCCAAGGGCGTATAAGGGTGACATAAGGGATAGCAAATTGGCAATCCGTGACTCAAGCAGCTGGGTAGCCCTGACTCCACCCACTTTCCAAGTTTGAATTTGAAGAAACTGAATCCAGATGTGCTGCCCACACGTCTACCAACAAGACACTAATCATAGATCGGGAACATCTCAGTTGTCTTCCAAGATAAGATGTTTTTGATGCCCAGCTGTAGTGTCGTGTGGGTACGTAGCGTTTTTGTGGGTATTACTCTGAATTTTTTATTCACTTTTCCTATCCACTCTCTACCCTAACCATACTTCATTCATCTCTATAATTCACCGTGGATAGAGAATGGACAATAAAAGTGAGCAGGAAATCTGGACTCCACCATACTATATTTGAATTTAGCTTACCAAAAAGTTTGAAGAAACTATAGGGTTATGGGGGGTGTTTGTGTAGAAATGTTTTATGTTAGTGTTGTGTTTTTGATTGATCAATCGCACCAATAATAATTCCTCTTCTCCAAAGTCAGTGGTTGCGGGAATTGAATTCATATCTATCCTGGATCGAACCAGTTAACATAACAATTAAGTCAGACCTCAATCGCTCTTGCAAAGTCAAATTTCATGTTTATCACATTCATGCATTTTTCTAGTTGAAATAACATTCATATATGATTTTTTTAGTGACATTCCTATATATATATATATATATATATATATAATATAGCAATACATATTTCTAACAAATTTGTGATTTTTTTAACTTCATAGGACTACACAACAGGAATAGCCCATCCCCTTTCCCCTTAATTCCCCCTTTCACAAAACACCACTGTACCAAACACCCCTTAGATCAACACCTCACGACTCACTGAGTTGACTCACTCCAATGGCCATTAAATAAGGCCCAGCTCAGAGGCTGAACTTTTTTTTCTTATGGGTTAATGGTCAATTGGTCAATTCATCACGTTATTAATATACAAATTCAAAATATAAAATAAAATAATAAAAACGCGCTATAACCCACATAACAAATCGATCACATGGATCAATGGTTCAACTATTCAAGTCAATGAGTCATTGGCCAAGCTGATGGGTTTTTGTAACATAACAGGGGTTAGATTTTACCTGAACCAAGATTATGACCGAATCACCAGATCACCGGTCTGACTGGATGGGTCAAACATTGTCTCAGATTTCACTACAACCATGTAATGGAAGAGAATAGGGAGAATAGGGTAGAAGGCTGTTAATTTTGGATTTACAATAACAATGAAACCCCACCTTATCAGTACAGCTTTCTAAGTCAAACCTCTACCCTCTTGTCTCATAAATCCATGTGAGCCTTATGAGATAGGATACAAAAACCACATTTCTCCATCATATTGGTTTCTACTTTCAACCCATTGCCAATTCAGGGTAAGACATTGAAGTGGGGAATGAAATGGAGTGAGCTACTATCCATACTATATTTACTGGGTTTGGATSATCAAAAGTATGCATCCATGTTGTGGAATGAGATAGATCACAAGCTGATTATATAAATGTAATTGAAATTTGGACTGGATTTGGATCTTGTCACAATCATTTCCTTGTATATAAAATAAAAAAAAAGGAAGAGAAATCTGAAAGGCTTTTCTTAATTAGTTTAACTGACAAGAGAAAACAAAAACAAATGAAAATTGAGATAAAATAGGATTCGAAGCTGTCAATGGGTCAGGTCTATCTAATAGAACCGACCAAACTGATCTTGTATACTGGTTCTGGTTATGAATTTTGTGTCTAAATTATAATTGGGTCAATATCAGTTTTTTTTTCCCAAACTGATTAAGACTCTAACTGATTACATAATAAAAGCACCTTGTTTTTTTTTTATAATTTTTGTTATATTTTATGTTTAAAGGAAAATTTTCATAAATAATATATGAGATAATTTTGGTTAAAAGTGTATTTATCAACATTTAACAGTTTCTTACTGATTGACATTTTTATTAAGGTAATATCGTCAAAATGAAGCTGTAAGTTGTTATATATAGGTAATTATAGATGACAAGTGTAATCAGGTCTAATCGGGTCAGATCCGATTATCCCAATCAATAATTGGTTCGATTCTGGGCCTACTTGATAAGAGTCCAAATTGACTCCACATAGAATGCACCCCATACGTGTCCCACAGCATATCTCAATGTACAATGAAAACATCTTCCACATTTGTCAAGGGGAGATGTTCCCAATGCACAGTTGGGATGTGCCATGAAGTGCACTTTGTGGGGAGCCAATGCGATCATATTTTATATAATATAGACCAATTAATAAATGGTTTGAGGGATGATAACCCTGTCCCAAACCATTGACAGCTCTACTTTTGTCTTTAATCTCCTTTTCTTTTTCTCTCAGGGGAAATAAAGTAAAACAAAATAGTGGAGAGTGAGACCAAGAAAAACTGGCTCCACACTCTTATTGAAAGAAAATCTTTCTTGTTTTTTTTTTCCTTTTTTTTTCTTTCTTTTTTATTTTTTTATTTTCTTCTCTCTCTTTTTCTTCTTCTTATCCTATCATAATGCTGTGATATAATTCTTGAAATCATAATTAATCAAAATAGGTAAATGGGACAAATATGGACCTGAGTTAAAATTAGATCTAGCTAAAATGCAACACGGTTCAACTGGATCAAGTCCATATCCAGTCCATTTCATGTCCAGAAATACAAGATTTATAAGAGAACTTAGGTGATATCAATTCAATCATCTAGATCTGTATGAATTCTACCTGGAGAGCTCTCTACCAGGGTAAAGATATTAAAGAGAAAATTTTTGATGGTCTGAACTAAGGGCCAATGAATCAAGATGAGTGATTTGAAAACCTAAAACAATGTTAATTCAAACTAGATTTGATCTAGAACATTTTGTTTGCTACTAGAGATTGTTGAGGTTATTGGTTATATGTGTGGTAGCCATGACACTTGGGAGTCCGGATCTGCTACCCACACAATTTCCAAACTTGATCTGCAACCCAACATCATGTATCTCAATGATAAACAATACAAAAAATGTTTGAGATGTGTGGTTGTGGGTCATGTTGGAAGTTGGTTGGGTAGAGTCTTGTGGGTGGTAGAACTGGTCTCAAAATTGGGATATCAATTTAGATTGATGGGTTCAGATCCTCAAACATGAAACTCTATAGATGATGAGTTATGTTTTTTTTTTCTTTTTTTTTTTATTTCATGATATGATTTTGTAGTGCATACTAAATTAGAGTTGGATCCGTAGCATGAGAGACTTCATGTATGTGGCCTCATCCTCTTCTCTATCCATTAATGTTTTATGATTGGTAATTTCTTCCACACCCTTGATTACCAATGTTGAAATGAGTATTGTGGGTTAGAAGTACATATTTGCCAAACAAAATGCTCATTCAGCAATAGATTACTAATAACTTTGATTTGATTGATAGAACCATTGTTTTGGTTGGAAGGCTTAATAAAAAAATTGTTGGCCAAATAAATAATAAAAAGGCAGAATGGAATTCATTGATGAATGCTTTCCAAACCGAAAAGCGGCAATGTTGTTGGAGATGAGATTGAGAATTGCAGATAAATAGAGGGCTGAGTCGTGCCACTTGGTCACTCTCTTTAAAACCACATTTGTCCCTACAGTGTAACTGGGTGAATGCAAATCGGTTGCCATGATAAAATAGTCCACAGGCTATTGGTAGTCGTGCACTCACTTACTAGACCTCTGTGAACCACAAAGGATAATGCTCAGGAAATATGACAGATAGAGAACTATATTTTATTGTTGTATGTTGCGCATGCACCCATGCCCATGTCTCGGCCCAGCTCGGCATGCGTGTGTGAAAATCACCCCCAACCCTCTTCACATGCATGTAGAGATATATATTGCTCTCCTCCTATAGATTCCTACACATAAGAAGAACAATTCTAGTAATATACTACAATCCAACTCTTTTCCCAAATAATGTAGAACAAGAGTCTTCTACTTACATGAAAGAGGAGGGAAAGAGAGAAAAGACAAAACTAAAACAAAAAAAAAATGAAAGAGAGAGAGGAGATTCTTGAAATTTTGAATCTCCCTCCAACAAAAATATATAAGATGAGGTCATCAGCTGAAATAAGAGATAAAAATGACAACAATTGTTTTTTTTTTCCATTTTTATTATTACCTATTACCATTAAAGGGGGATTAAGGGGTGAGAACAGTAGGGTGCACGTGAGGTCCTCTAACCTTACCACCTCAGAGAACTCCCATAAAGCAGGTTTGATACCACATGCACCTCCATATTCGAAGGGACGCGGAGTGACCATCTCAGCTACTAGGCAATCAGCAAATTAGCAATAGATTGGACCTCTAAAAGTATTTAATCAAAAGAGAGGATCTTTTCTTAACATAGTGTCATGGTTGATTTCAACAACCACGCTATCAGCATTCCATCAGTGTTACCATGTGTGTCTTGGGTGAGGCATTGTATACATTTTGTACACGAGGGGATGCTAATGTCATAATTATAATTATGAGTATTTTCTCAACATTTTAATGTATAAGTTAGATCACTAAAGGGTTAACATCCTCTATCAGGTGATGATATTAGTGGTCAAGGTCTTAAAGTTGAAAAGAAGTGAGAGAATGATTAATTAGGGTTCCAAGGATCAATTTGGTATGATGCATGTATTGTATGATGCATGTCCTAAATCAATCCTTATACTTAGTTTGGAAGGAGTACAAATACAAATATGTAGAGTGCAAAACCTTACATTTTGTATGTATTTGTACTGCAAAAATTGTTTTCCCGTTGAGGTTTGACCTTTATGGCCTTTTCTCAGCCTACTTCACAACTCTAACCAAATCATTTGCTTCTCCCTCTTATAAAGATGTTATATATAATTACACTTCAACTAAAAACACTAATTGCATTCTGAAAAGAAAAACTAAACAAAATTAATTCAAAATGACGTAAAACAGGTTGCTATGAAACCAAAAGAAAACAAGCCCAAACATGAGGAAAATGGCTTCAAACTTTTAGTGTTGATGATCATTCTTGGCCCAACTCACAAATTTCCGAGCTCAAGCCCAAGCTTTTGTGTACAGGCCTGACCCAACTTGCAATATATTATAATGAATTATTAAGGAAAAACCTATGATGCTAGAAAGACATGATACTAGAAAGGCTTTAACTAATCAAACCCCCCTTGAATTTTGATGAAAACCCATCTAATTGGTTACCATTTTACGATGCTAGTTGAGTGGTTAGAAGTTTTTCCATTATCATGTATTTCCAGCATCATAGTTGAACCCTATTATTAAACATTATAATATTTTTATATTATAATGTATTTTATATAATAAATTATCCCAAGTTCCACATTGCTAAAAAATGGGAATGAAGGCCTTGTCTTCATCTATAAAGGGATAGATAAGCCAAGCCAAACCAAGTTTAGGAATTAAATGAGGCTCATGCTTTGATTTTTTATGCAATAAGCACAAATCCTAGCTTGGTTTGTGCAATATTTTTCTTCATATATTATATATTGTTTAATTTAAATTTTTTGTATAATTAAAATTTTATCATTAGATGTCATGGGCTCAAAGTTTTGCTTGACCCATAATTCATTAAATATCTTTCACTAGGCTCAAAAATCTTGTAAGCCTGGACCAGGTCCATGTAGGGTTAGGCTTGGGCTTGTAATCTAGGCATAGGGTGTGGGTTAGTCCCAAGCCTAGGCTGAATCCTTTATAATTGGTGTTTAACCTAGCCTGGCCCGACTCATATCACCCCTAGTTTGGAGGCCATAACTTTTGATTCATGCATTGAAACAACACATATGATATATAAGAATGCCATGGTTTGATATTATCTATTAAAATTTCAATATAATGGAATTTTACTATTTTTGGTATGTTTTAGAATTTCACCACATTTAAGTCTAATCAAGTCTAGAAGGAGTTCACATCGATGCCCATAGGGTGTGCTCCACAACACATCCCAATCGTGTATTGGGAACATCTACCAATAACAACTACGAGAGATGTTCCCAATGCATGCTGAGATGTGCATGTGAGGCGCCCGTGGGGCGTGCTCTATTGGGCATGTGATCTCGTCTAGAAGAAAAGTAATCAATTTGGTTAGGATTTTGATTCATTTGGGCTGTTTTTATATTATTATCAAGATTTATTATTTTTAGAAAGTTTACTATTTTTTACTAGTTCGAGTATAGTAAAAATTAATGAATCCAATTAATGTCTACAAATTGGCTTGTAATGGTCAAATTACATCATCCTAACTAATGAGTTTTTTTTCCATTGGGAGTCTCTCTTTGTCGATTCAATAGATGTATTTTGTTTTAAAAAGATGATGATCTTATCCTACGTACATGCTTATAATCTATGTGCTACTGGCACGAAACTAGTCATCAAGGCCCTATGCAGCACTTGAGTGGGTTGAGTAAGCCTATGAAACAAAGCAACAAAACAACAAATGCAACAAAGGTGGCACATAAATTAATCAAAAGACACTTTGTGTTGTATTAATGAGTCAAGTATAGGCACACAATTGATGTGTCAAGGGGCCCTGTGGTTAATCTTTAAACCTTAGTTCTCTTCTAACTACCCACCTCCCCTAAAAAAATGTAAGGTGATGGTGTTAGTGGTTTAGGTCTTGAATTTGAGAAGGAGAAGGATTAGGGTTTTCAAGGCATGGGAAGACAATGAAAAAGAATGAATGAGAGATCCCCCTCTAAAGAAGGAATTATAGGTCAAAAAACACATATATGCATGGAATAAAGAATTCCAAAACTTTTTAAAGGCAGTTTTCAAGGATCAGAAAGACAGTGAAGAAGAATGAATGAGTGATCCCCCTCCTTTGAAGAATGACTTATAAGTCGAAGGGCACACATATATATGCATGGAATAAAGAATTCCAAAACTTTTTTTAAGGCAGTTATGCTTAGATCCCTAGGATGATTAAATAGGGACATGCATTAAATTGTAGAATGGGACCAACTACTAGTTTGCATGGACTGTCGTTGTCACTTTTTTACAATCTTACCATATGTCACTCATAGGAGGCCTTTTTAGAGCATGCATGTTGTATAAAGATTGGGCACTTTCCATCCACAAGCTTACATGAATATTGAATAGCGCTCTGCAGGGTGTGTTCTTGAGCACCATGGTTATCAACAAGGGTTCTATAACATAGTGACTGACCACGATTAATCATCAGGCTATCGTTGTTGTGCTATGGTGGATAACTAAGATTATTTTAGAGGCAAAGGCCTATCTGTGTATCCATAGTTCTTGAGAATCCTCTACGTCATTGTATTGATATTCAATGGGTAATAGAGATTCTTAGGGTCTGAGAACCAAGATACGGTGTGGGAAGGTGTTAAGCACCCCACACACGCCCAGTTAAACCGACCTCTACTTCACCAATGTTCTAAGGAATATTTAATAATTTTTTAGCTCAGAAAAAAAATATTAAAACTTCTACACACTAAATTATCAAGAGAAGAACCTAATCATTCATATTAGCAACTAAGAAAAGGAACATTAACTACAAAAGAGAAATAAAGAGAGAGATTAAGTAATCAAAGAAGCATGAATTTCTAATAAATCAAATGAGCTGAAAACAAATGAATTCAACTATAGCAATAATTAATTGCAAAAGAAATGATGACCATGTTAACAAAAATTTAAATATCAAACTATATGAATAAGAGCATAAAACAAGAAATGATTTTTTTTTTATAAATGAAATAGATTTTTAAATTGGTGAATGTATGCATGTTGTCCTCTATAATGCTATATGCATGTTGTTGGTGCAAGAGGGGAGCCAATTACTGATTTGATTAAACAATGTGATGAGGGGTAATTTGGTCCTCCAAATTACATCATGACACGTGGCTTCCAAGTGACACCTCGACACTGAGTAAGCAGATCACCTCAATAGGTCGACTAGTAGCACTTTGCTAGGGCCAACCTAAGGTACCTCAGCCTGGCCGACCTAAAGGACCTCCCAGCAAGGAGCGACCTACCTCAGGGACCGACTGAGCCAAGAAAGGTACTATCGATGACCTACAAGGCATGTTCGTTGACTAATCACATAGATCCGTTACCACACCGAATTCTCTGGAGTATTAATGAGCTGACCGTTAGGCCAGCCTACCCGCATCATCCGCATCGGGATCGACTAGACAGATCTCAGCCCTTTATGTGGATCTTGTAACCGACAAAATTACTCTCTCCCAACTTAACAAAAATGGCTCTTTGAGAACCTGGGATCTGTTATAGGTCTCTAATCAATAACACTTATATAAAGGCACCATTCCTCTCAGAGAAGGTATGCGCAATTAAGCTCTCACACTCTCTAATCTTCCTAGTATCTCAAAGAACTATTTGCTAACTTAAGCATCGGAGGGCCCACCCCGRGTAAAAGAAGCCCGGGAACTCTAACTCTCTCTCTTGCAGAACTACATAGCTTGGCCACCGACAAAGGAAACTTCCAACTCGGCATCCAAGTCACCTGCCAAGTGAGAATCACCATATTGCGCACCATCACAATGCATGGGGCTAGCTAGTGTGACATTACTGAGACAATTTTAGGAAGTAGAGAATGTCACTCTAGCTGTAATGATGATCTAAGCAAAATGATTGAATGGGCAATGGGCTGTTGAATGCATTGTATATCCTAGTGAATTACTAAGCCAAGAGCTGGGGCCCACTCATAACAAGCAAAGCTATCTATTATGCGATGCACCTAATTTAAAAAACTAGTTGTGCTGATGGATTGATTGAAGTAATGAATGAAAGAAAGCTAAAGAAGGGATGTCTATAATACTCTAGTGTGAGATGATGCAAATAAAAGAAATCCAACATCAGGGATGTAAAGAAAGACAAATAAATAAAACAAAAAAAAGGAAGAGTAGGAGAGGTGAGGATGGTGGATTAAAGAAAAGGGAACTAATGACAAGTGTGACAATATAATGATTAAGCAAATCATGACACTTTCTAACCAGTTTGCTATATTAATATGCAATGTATGAATGTAATGCAACTAATGAAAGACCCATTAAAAGATTAAAAGAGAAGATTTTAACAAGAAAATCTGAATGGTAATCATGTATGCAACTACAAAAAGGATCAAGAGAGATTCTAACAATATGTGAAGTTCATCTTTGGTTGGCTAGGGTGCCAATCCTACTAGACTACTTAGAGCAAAAACTGAAAAAAAAAAGAAAATGGAAAAGAGGATTAAGTAATTAAAACTAGATAAGAACAATGATTATAATAAATAAAAAATAAAAATAGCATTAAGTAATTATCAAGCTTACGATTAGAAGAGCATCCCACCTTTTTGTTGGTCACAAATGAAGGCTTCATTGGTGTCACTGGCTAGACAAATTCAATAATTTAATCAAAGCTTAGGGGAGACTTGGAACGAATGGGAATCACCTTAACAAAACCTTGTCAATGTTGCCAGYTTTGATCATTAAAAGTTCCCATGAAAATAGTGTCATCGGGGCTTGAATTCTATGCATTTTTAACAGTCCAAAACTGAATTAGGAAGATAGGAACTCTTGGGGTGTGTTCCCAATGCTGAGGGAACCAGCTGGACCTTTAGGTAGTTATAGTCGYATGTGAACATCAAGCTTTGGTACACAACACTTTAGTTGGGTTAAGCAAGCTTCATGCATAGGGTTCTTCTAAGGGACATTGGGATTATGGAGGATGATTTTCTTTGATCTTAGGCTTGAGAGAGGGAGGATGGAGCATAATTTGAATGTGAAGGGGGGTGGTGTTGTCTAGTCTAATAGGTGTAGGGTTCTCTCCCTCTAGGTTAGAATGTGTATCTTTTTGTGTGAGAAAGCATGGGTATTTATAGATTTTTGGGGAGGATTTTATAAGGGAATGGATGATTGAGATTTGAGTTTGGGGAGAACAATGGTTGAGGTTTAAAATACTTTTAGAGGGAGATTAAATGTGAGAAAGGGCTGGCATGACAACCTTAGGAGAGATCTTCTCAATCAATCAAGACAATAAGTAGCAATGTTTTACAAATTTGTTTAAATTAAACATTCCAAGTTTAGGTGATTGGCTTGATTGATCGGAGACTCCTTAACTAGTTAAATTTTAAATTTTAAGATGGTTTTAGAAGCTGTGAGAAATATMTAGTAATGTAAGTCCCTAGGTTCAAAGTTGTAGTGAAGAAGATTTTAAACGGAGGGTTCATATTGAATTTAGCTTCGGATCTCAAGATGGAGGGTTTAATAGAGTCGGAATTAGATGATCTTGGTTTTATTGGACTTAGAATTTCAATCTCTATGCATCTATGTAGATGGATTTTTTATTTCCTAAAAGATATGGTTAAGGATAAAAATGATCCCACTCGGGTAATTGGGATCAATTTTGACTTCGGGTCTTAAGATGAAGGGGTAAATGATGTCGGATTTGTGTGATCTTGGTGTTGTCAGATTTGAAATTTTGATATCTACATATCTATGGTGTTGGGTTTACAACTTGATGTGAGATAAGGTTCAGGATAAAAATGATCCTGATGCAGATGATTGTAATTGATTCCAGATTTGGGTCTTAAGATGAAGGGTAAATGGTATCGAATTTGGGTGATCTTAGTGTCATTGGATTTGGAATTTTGGGATCTACCTACCTATGGTATTGGATTTCTAACTTGATGTGAGATGAAGTTCATGATCAAAATGGCCCCGATCGGACAATTAGAATCAGTTCTGACTTAGGGTCTTATGATGAAAGGGTAAATAGTGTCAAATTTGGGTGATCTTGGTGTCATCGGATTTGAAAATTTTGGGTTCTATGTACCTATGGTGTTCAATTTCTATATTGATGTGAGATGAAGGAATCAGTTTTGGCTTTAGGTCATAAGGTGAAGGGGTAAACGATGTCGAATTTTAGTGATATTGGTGTCRTTGGATTTAGAATTTAGTATCTATATACCTATGATGTAGTATTTCCAACTTGATGTGAGATGAGGTTCAGGATCAAAATAATCTCAATTAACGATTAGAATCGGTATTGTCTCTAGGTCTTAATATGAAGGGTAAATGGTGTTGGGTTTGGGTGATTTTGGTGTCATTGGATATTAAGTTTGGGCTCTATGTACCTATGGTGTTCAATTTCTAACTTGATGTGAGATGACTTTCAGGATCAAGATGATCCCGATCGGATAATCAGAATCAGTTTCGACTTTGGGTCTTAAGATGAAGGAGGAAACAGTGTCAGATTTGGGTGATCTTGGCATCGTTGGATTTGGAATTTTGGGCTCTACATACCTATGGCATTGGATCTTGGAGGTATAATTTTTTGTAAAAATCTAAAAATGCCCCTTGGTTGGCTGAGATGTTAGCTAAAGCATGCTTGAAACTTGAAGTGCTACACAAAGAATAAATGATGCAAAAATGGGGTGTTTACGGAGGGAATACACTATCTATAGCTCCCACTTACACTTAGGTCCAGTTTGGTTCAAGCCACACTCCCATATTGTCCACATGTAGGGGTGCAAAGAGATGGAATCGTGATTCAACCTGATCCCGTTTTGTCAAATTTGGATATCCCCATGTTAGTTTCCTAGATTAGATCATATTGGATAATAGGAGATTCGATTAAAAATCAGATCAAATTTGGGTCACTTATATATATGTATGTATGTATGTTATTTATAGATATGTTTATATTGAATTTTGTAAATTTTTGCATTATATATATATATATATATATATATATATATTTTTATAAAAGGACATGTATATATAATGAAAGTAGTTGAAAAACTTGTATTTTTTCTTTAGATAAACTATTATGTTTTTATTTMTTTTATTAGTTTATTAATTTTTCTTCAATTAAATAGGATCAAATCATATTTGGATATCAAAATCCTTAATAGATTGGGATTTGAATCAACGTTTGTGAGATCTGATCGGATCCAAGATTTGTATTATTGGATTGGATTCARATATACCCCAATTTGAATCTGATATGATTCATTTACATCCCTATCCACTTGTTTCTCAAACATTATTAGTGTYAGTGCCTTAGTTAATGGGTCTACCACATTCTCCGTTGACGCTATTTTTTAAATCTAAATGTTTCATCTTTTAATAATCTCCTATAGAATATGGTATTATCTTTTGATGTATTTAGACTTTGAGTGGGCTCTTGGCTCCTCAGCTTGAGCAATGATTCTAGTGTTGTCACACAAAAATGGAATGAATGATGTACTGGTAGATATGACGCCTAATTCTTAGACAAATTTCTTCATCTAAATTGCTTCATTAGCAACCTCACTTGCGGCAATGTACTTGGCCTCAGTCATGAAATACATTATCGAACCTTACTTGCTACTCTTCCAACTAATTGCATAGGAATCCAATAAGCAAATGTATTCCGATGTAGACTTTCTATCATCCGAATATGATTAGAAGTTGGCATTTATATATTTGACAACTTGTAGTAAACTATCACTAGAGGCAAGACAATAGTCTTTGGTTCTTCTCAGGTACTTAAATATATTCTCCATAGTAGTCTAACTCTCCTGCCCTAGGTTAGWTTAATATCTACTTACCATGCTAACAACCTATGCAATATTAGGGAGAGTGCACGATATGGCATACATGAGACTCCCCACATAAGAGGCATAAGGAATCTTTTTATGTCCTTAATATCCACAAGAGTCTTTGGTGACATCTCTTCACGATCTTATCTATGTAAGTAAATTGTGATAGTCTTAATATTCATTTCAATCTATCTCTATAGAGTTAAAGCTCCAAGATGTAAGAAGCTTCTCCGATATCTTTAATGGAGAACTTTTAATTTGTGAAAGCCATACTTTCACTAAGAATAACATTCTTACATCATTCCCAATAAACAAAATGTCATCGACATAAAGCACTAAAAAGGCAATCTTATCTCTTATAGTCTTTTTGTAAATACAAGGCTCATTAGGATATTGCTCGAAGTCAAATTATTTAACCATCATCAAGTCAAACTGAATGTTCCAACTTTTTGAAGTTTGCTTCAGCCTATGATTGACCAATTTAGCTTACACACCATGCGTTCTTGACCTTTAGTAACAAATCCTTTCAACTGTTGCATGCAAATACTTTTTGTAAGATCTTCGTTCAAGAATATAGTCTTCACATCTATTTTCCAGATCTCATAGTCATAGTTTGCCAYTATAACTAATAGTGTTTTGATGGACTTTAACATGGCCACAATATGAAAAGGTTTCCTTATAATTAATACATTTTTTCTAAGTATAACCTTTCACCATAAGATGAGCTTTATTGGTCTTAAGTTTTCTGTCAAGACCCTTTTTCCTCTTGAAGATCCACTTTTAATCGATTTCTTTAACCCTAGGGGGTGGACCAACAAGAGTTTAGGCTTTGTTGGTTTTCATTGAATCCATCTCAGCTTTCATGGAATTTACCCACTTCATGGAATCTATGTCTAAYATAGCTTCCGTATAAGTATGGGGATCCTTCTCAGTGTCCTTAGTTTATAGTTTCCATCAAGAATGTTTTATTATGATATAACCATATCAAAAAGGAGGCCTAAATAATCAAGAAAATCATCTAGGCTGGGGAGTGGGTGCAACATTGGAACTTGTGGGATTTCTCCCACTACGTCATAGGTCTCCTCATTAAGAACTATTTCCTGATAATGATTTCTCATGATGTAGTMATCTTCTAAGAAATGGGCATTTCTACTTGTTAACATCCTTTGTTCTTTTGGACCATAGATAGACTTCTCCACCAATTAGGTAGTACATGAGTGTCAGCCTTGATGTGATAAACTTCCCAAGTTCATCACTTAGATGAGAACATTTAAGCTTACATAAGTTTCATAAATGTATAGCTGAGGGATAATTCACATGGAAACACACCATAGCACATGAAATAATAATGCATTGAATTTATTTAACAATAAATGTCAATATACATTAATCTAATGGAGCTAAAGGTATATACAACCTAACAAGTTGACCTAGTAGTACAAATATTTAGACTAATGACCTACGGAAGAACCCCTTCAATCAAAAAAGAGAGTAAATATCTTGAAATCCCTTGGTCATGGAAAATCCATGTAACATATGTTGGATTTGGAAGCAACTAGAATAGGGTTTCCTTTAGGTTATGTTTGGTTTGAAGGAAAAAGTAGGGAAAGGAAGGGAATTCCCTATCTTTCCCTTCCTTTAGGTCATGTTTGGTTTCCTTTAGGTTATGTTTGATGTAGTCATCTTCTAAAAAATAGGATTTCCTTAGTGAATGCRTTAGGATCTTCTACCCACAAGAACAATATCCATCCCTACCCACAGGACATTGTAGTTGCACATCGGGAATATCTCTTATACTTGTATGCTGTCATTCACGGAGAGATGTTCTCAATGTACAACTATAATTAGGGGTTGACATAAGTTGAGTTTTTTCATGAGCTATTCAAGTTTGGCTCATGAAAAGCTTGATTCATCTTTATTTTATTTGATCTTTGAGTTGAGCTTGATCCCAATGAAGCTTAACTCATAAGGCATGTGGTCCTAATTGAGTTTATATTATAAATATATTTTTTTTTTGTTTTTCTATATGTATAATAACAAATAATTTTTATAATTATTAATTTTATATGAAAAGTAAGGAATAATTTTTTACATGTACAATCTTTTATTTTTTATAGGAAGCTTGGCTCATAGTTAGGCTCATGTCGAATTGAGTTCAACATATGAGTTTTTGACAAAATCCAAATTCGAGCTTCATGTTTTTTTAACAAGCCAAGCTCGAATAGCTAGATATTTGGCTTGGCTTGAATCCAACCCTAGCTATAGTGTCTTGTTGGTAGGTGTAGGAATTATTTTTGCCAGTAGTAGACCTATAGTCCTTATGAAAATTGTGATGTGCCATCAACTATCTCCACAAGTTCATGCATGTAGAATGACACTAGAATGTCCTCATATATGCATGGGGAGAAGGATGTATCCACATTTGAATTTGAATACATGGCTCATCTAGAAAGTGTACACATAGTCTTTTGGTCTCATTTCATAGGTGTTTTGCACCTAAGTTACATGTTCCACATGACAAGATAAAATCTCTTGAAGTCTACTTTTGAACACATCAAACAGAGCTAGGTTTGGAGTTTCCTATGCAAAGTTATGGAAATTTTTTAAAGGGGCGCAATGCTAATTACAAGATCTCAAAAATGAATTAATTCTAAGTCTCTTGAGTTTTTCTATACTCTCTTTACTTTCTAAGTCGAGTTTTTTTAAAGTAGTTTATGAATCTTGTTATTTGTGATTCATTGAAAGTAATTTTCTTAGTAATTGCTCAGTTTGTGTTGTTTTCTTAGTAATTACTAGGGGTGAGCATTATTCGGTTAAAACCGAAATACCGAACCGAAAATTTCGATTCAGTTTTTTCAGTTTTTGGGTAATTCGGTTCGGTTAATTCAGTTTTTATGATTTTTGGTTTCAGTTTTCAGATTTAGAAATTTGGTTAACCAAAAAAACCGAATTAACTAAAATTTATTATATAATATGTAATATATAATATACAATATAAAACATTTAATATATAATATGCTATATATTTATATATTAATATATTATATATAATGTATTATAATGAGATCCAATTTCATAATATATATATTATAATATATATATATATTATAGGTTATAATATATAATATTATATATATATATATATTAATTAAATTTGGTTTTTAATCGAAATAACTGAAAACCGAACCGAAAACCGAATTTCGGTTCGATTATWTTGGTTTTGGTTCGGTTTTTATTTTTTATTTCGGTTTTAAAAATTTTGATTTATTCAGTTCGGTTTTTAACCGAATAAACCGAATGCTCACCCTTAGTAATTACTCAAAAGAAGTAGTTTTCTTTTGAGTCTCTCTATCCTTTTTTTTTTTAACTTTCTAGTCTTGTAAGTTTGGCAATTAAGAATGGCTGGTAGGGATCTACTATCAACAAAATGCTCCCAACATTTTCCCAATAGGCCACTAAAGTCGCACATTGGGAACATCTCCCTTGTCATTCATGGGGAGATGCTTCCAATGTGTGACTATAATGGCTAATTGGGACAATGTTGAGAGTGTTTGTTGGTAGAAAATCTAAATTGGTTCATAATTTTTAGATGAATATTTATAGTTGTGTTTAACTTTCTCAAGAAGGATTTTTTTCCTACTATCTTGTTCTTAGCTCTTTGATGGATTTCTTAGAGTGGCGAACTTGTCCTTTTGAATTCTCTCTTGCATCTCTCTCCCCAATTCCATTTTGAGATCTTTCTAGCATCAAATTGGTATATATGAAAGCACTTTTCTGATATCATGGGAAGAATTGGCAAGGACTAGGATCAAAGCCCCCATATCTGCTAAGAGCAACTAGATGCCATGCATGCTCTGAGCATATTCACACTCTATGTTTTGCTTTCAGCAAATCCCATCTCCTAGGAACATCATCAAATGAATTAATTAATTTATCTCTTTAAAGGAATAAAGGGCTTGATGTTGGTTAAACAGATAGATGTAGTAGCAGAATTATTTGATCCCAATGGTGTTGTTGATTGTGGGAAGTGGCATTAACAAACATGGTAAAATACTACAACTCTAAAATGGTAACACAATTGAAAGAAATCCGAATCATTCAAATACCTTAACAAGTGTGTAATCACTTGAATTGAACTCATTTGTGCTATGRTATTGCTTGTGAGCTTTCTAATTGTTTGCTGATTGGGGCTGCATGGTTGTGTTGAGAGAAGTTCTTCATGATCACACCATTAGTGCATTAGAGTATTGACGTGTCTACTAACAAGATGTTACTTATCTACTCTGTTGTAACCACTTTTCAAACTTTCAAACTCTTTGTATACAGGTTCTATAAATATACAAACATCTAATCAAACTGGTCAAGCTTTTCATCCAATAGAGACCTGTTTCGGTATCAGAGCAACTCAGACTAATGTTGACTTTCTCTCTAGCTAATTTCTTCTTCAACCATAGTTTCCAGCACTTCTACTCAGGCTAAGCGCAACTCATCCTTTGCTCAATCAATCATTGTAGTCTCTCTTTTTAAATTTTATGAATGTTATTTCTGTAAAGCTCGGCAAAAATAACTATCTATTATGGACTACTCAGACTACTATCAACTTGGTTACATCCACTTCTTGTAACCAAGTTGATTCACCTCTGATATTAACAACTTTTCTATACAAGAAGAGTATCAGGGAACAAACCACATTATTGTTAGAAATGGTGAGAATTTCTCTATCATTCATGTTAGGTCCTTTACTCTTCATACTTGTCATGGTGATCTCCTCTTGGGTAATATCTTATGTATTCCATGCATTACTAAGAACCTATTGTCTGTCAATCAATTTTGTAAGGATTACAATGCCACTTTCATCTTTGATTATCTTGGATTTCATGTTAAGGACAATGTGATGGGGAAGGTGCTTTTGCAAGGTCCGATTAAGGGAGGCTTGTACAATAAACATTCCAATGGTAGAACATTTGTAGGTGAACACCCAAGTTCTATTTGGCATCAAAAGGCTTGGCCACCCAAGTGAACATTTGGGTGAACATTTGTAGGCTTGTACAATAAGTCTATTTGGCATCAAAAGGCTTGGCCACCCAAGTTCTAGGATTACCTCTCATATTGTTACTTCTTTTAAATTGTTGTATTGCTTGAAGAAATTTCATTTTGCARTTCATGTCCCTTGGGGAAGAGCCATTCTCTTTTGCTTGAATCTGGAATTACACATCGATGCTCATGTCCTCATATACATGAACACAATGGCTCCATTGAGCATCGACATCGCCATGTGGTTGAAACCGGGTTAACACTAATGGCTAATGTTTCTATGCCTCGCAATAGATGGTTTGATGCATTTGAAACTGTTGTTTATCTTATAAATTGCCTACTATTTCTAGTTCTTGACATGGCCTCTCCATGACAAAATCTGTTTGGTGTGCTTCCAGGCTATACGATTCTTCATGTATTTGGTTGTGCTTGTTACCCACACTTGCACCCGTATCGCCCTACAAACTTCCTTATCATTTAGCTACGTGTGTATTTATGGAGTACAACACTTGCCACAAGGGGTACAAGTTTCTACATATACCTAGTGGACATATGTACAACTCCCACAATGTTGTCTTTGATGAATCATCTTTTGCTTTTGATGAAACGATTCCATCCTCAGTTGCATCTACTAGTGTTTCTCTAGCCATGGGGACCCTTCTAGGGATGGCAATTTTCCCCATTTCCCCGATCCCCATGGGGATCCGCCCTGAATGGGGTGGGGATGGGGATGATTTCCCCCCGCAGGGACGAGGATGGGAAAATTTTCATCCCCGTTAGCRGGGACGRGGAGAGCACTCCCTGCCTTGCGGGGACCCTGATCTCGGCCCATGGGATCCCCACTAATATATATGTATATATGTATGTATTCGTTATATATGTACATATACGTCTATATATTAATGTTTTAAAAATATGGTTGAATATGTTTGAATCTTTTTTAATAGATTGTAAATTTTAATTATTTTATTTTTATTTTTTAAATAAAATAAAAAAATAAAAACAAAATTATTAACATTATAAAAAATTACGGGGAATGGGAATAACCTTGTCCCTATTAGCGGGGATGGGAACGGGAACAGGGATGGGGATTTTCGCAGGGACGGCGATGGGGAGAGGCTCCCCATCCCCGCCCCTCCCCGTTGCCATTCCAAGACCCTTCAGTCATTTTTCCATGTCAGACTACTATCCAGCCACCATCTGCCACCACTACGACCCATATTGAACCACTATCAACGCCAGCCCATCTTGAACAAGCAGTCTCTTGAACTTCCTACAACATCTATCTCCTCTCTAATTGTTATTGGTTTGTCACCTATAGTTACCACCTCACGAGCACCATCACATGGCATGACCACATGTTCCAAGAGTGGTGTCTTTTTGGCCCAACCCACATTATGCCTTATAGGAGAGCTTATTTGTTGAAACTGGGTCCACATCCTACTCCTAGGGCCACAAGGACCCTAGGAGGGTCTTAGCTATGGAGAACGAGTACTAGGCTCTCATGATGAATAACCACTACAAAAAAATTGACCTTTAACAACAATCAAAAACTGTTGCCAATAGAAAGAAAACCGTTGTCAAATGTTTTACTTAAAACTGAGCCGACTGTTATTAACGGAGCCGTGGTTAAAGACTTTTGGCAACAATCAAGTGTTGCAAAATATCTCTTTTAACAACAATTGGCCCAACTCCTAAAAAGTTATTTTATAAAAAATTAATAAAAACTGTTGCCCATATGAATTGTTAGCAACAAATAATTACTTGTTGCCTAATGGTACCACAGGAACAATTGTTTCTAATAATCATCTTAAGCAATAATCATTGCAAATTGTTGTTGAATGAGCGACAACCAAGCAATCGTTGCCCTTGCATATTCAACAATCATGTTAATTGTTGCCCTTCCATATACAATTGACAACAACTGAATGATTGTTTCTTATAAATATTTTAGACAATAATCCTTGAACTGCTATTGAATTAATAACAAACAAGTAATTGTTGCCTTAAGGTTCCATACACAACAATCAAGTTAACCATTGCTAATTGTACATTAGCAACAATTGAACAATTATTTCTTTTAAATATTCTCAACAATCCTTACAAACTATTGTTGAATGGGCAACAATGAAGTAATTATTGCTAAATGTCAAAAAAATAATTTATCACTATTGGTGACAACCATTGAGTATAGTCTATAATTATTTTGATTTTTATTATTATTTAATTTAATAAATTGGTGCAAATATGTGACACATTGATGTATTCAAGTGTATATTTAACACTTGGACCCCACCTACACACAAATTTCATTTAAAATGCATGATATTATGAAGGAAAAAAATTATATCTCAATTGTAATTTATATGCAACTATGTATTCAAAACATATTACAATTTCCAAATAGAAACAATTTCTTCATCCACATATTTGGAGTTGTGCCTGCTAAAAAGCCATGATAACTAGTTGGTTGAAAATGATGATTAACTCATAAGAAGTTGATTCCACATTTTGAAGAGCTCCAACTTGTTTCATCACTATATAATTCTTCAAGATCTTTGGAGTTATTCCCATCACTATACAACATAGTAGCAATTTCAATTAAAGAGCAGAAAACGTCATTAGGGGATCATGGTGTTTTATTTTTTTGGTAATCTTGAAATTCATTAGAGAAAAAAGAGAGGGACGAGACCCAAAACAAAGCAGGACACAAGCAAACTACAAAAAAACAGACCGAAAGAACTACCCTACAAAGAAAGAGCAGAGAAAAAGGCAACAAACAAAACTAATCAACTAAGACTTTTGCAGAAAACCAAATTGGAAAAAAAGACTCAAACCAACTGCCTTTCAAAAGACCCAACTTGGCCAGATTATGAGCAGCTGTATTGGCTTCGTGCGGAGTCCAACTGAAGCTAGCTGAAACTTCACCATTCAACTTTAAAATGTCCTTTCTGATGAAGAGGATATCATGGTGGCGGAACTTAGAGGGTTCGGATAAGAACCCGGCCAACTACAAATTATCAAGTTCGATTAAAACACTAGACAATCCCTTCCTTTTTAAGAAAGACAAAGATTCAAAAAGGGCGAGAGCTTTTATAACAAGGGGGGAGGAGGCTTCGAGAGAGCCAAAGCCAGCCTACCAATAAACACCTTCACTATCTCTCACTATCATGCCAAAAGAGCCCTTATTGGGTGACAAGAAACTACAATCCACGTTTATCTTGAAAAATCCTGGGGTTGGGGGATTCCAACAAAAAGATATGGTGGCCTTCTGATTAGGACTTGAAGTGCTTGCCAATTCCTGAGGCAATGTCAGAGATGTCTCGGCTGTCCACCTGTTGAGAGAGGATATTATAGAGAAAGGGCTGGTGTTAGTATCTTCAAAATAAAAAGCATTTCTATTCTTTCCAAATTACCCATAAGCACAGAGCTAGCTTTTTAAGAAACTCATCCTGATTTGGAAATTGAGAAGCCAGCATAGATTCCAACCAAGAGTCAAAGGAAGTATTTGGATCAATCCTGTCCGCTAGCAAACCAATACCAGACCCAAACCAGATGCTTCTGGCCTTGCTGCAGTGAAACAAAGTATGCATGACTGATTCATGCTGTTTTTCACATCTAARGCAGAGAGGAGAAGAGCAGATTTTCTTTAGTGGGAATCCCATTTGTACAACACCTTCAAAGGAA
The DNA here is from genome assembly GCF_000365185.1 of Nelumbo nucifera. Next base: position 444,257 of record NW_010729353.1, on the reverse strand, counting down.
GTGTTTTATTTTTGGCTCAAGAGGGAGGTGCCATAAAGCATTCCAGAAACTTTTTGGCTTTGAATTAGCTTCCATAGATGCCTTTTCCTCTTGAACCATTTGGAGGGCTACAAAGTAAGCCGACTTGACTATGAAATTACTAGAGTTGGGGTGGCTCCAAATCAGGTTATCATCCCAGTTATTTGGGGACAAAGGGATTTTGAGAATTTTCTGTGCAACTATTTCTGGAAAGATACAGTTTACTAGGACTGCATCCCAGCATCCCTCTTTGTCCTTTATAAGAGTGGAAACAGAATTTCCAATTGAGAATAGGGGTCTTGGACCTACAGGTTTGAAATGGGCCACCTCTGGGATCTATGTTACTCCTCTTTGAATGACCTTCTTCCCCTCCATCATGGTGTTCAATCCTATCAACAATTTGTTGAATGTCTACCTGAAGAATAAAACAAAGCCAAAACCACTTCCAAAATGAGCATTTAGATAAATTGGCTTTAAAAAGGCAAACATTTAAGCACAAACAAGTCAAACAATGACACAGTGGTCAAGGTAGCACAAAAACGGGCTGAAGCAAATCATTTTATTGACCCTCATTAATCTACGTTTCTTTTTACTAAAATCTTCGTAATTAAAGACAAGAAAGCATGTATAACAAATCCTACACCACTTTTTCCCCTCAATGGGCAAAACCCATTAACTTATATTGTTGGAAAGAAAGCAATCCAATATTACTAAAATTTATGAAGAGGACATTGGGAGCAGAGGGCCCATCTCATGGGTTAGAATGGAACAAAGCAAATCAAGAACCAAGATTTGTGTAATCAACTTGATTCTCAAGTAGGCTGTTTTAATATTTTTTTCTGGATATCTTCTATTTAGGCATGAGGTCCTAGAGAAGCATTTATTTTGAAATTCAGAAAAAAAAAATCACGGATGCTTTCCAACTAGTGAAAATAAAGTTTAGTTTATATTTTATGATTGCCAAAATCAAATTGAAGCAGATTCTATTAAGTTTTGAGATTTATGTGTTGAAATCTCCAATTCTGTTTTAGTATCATCTTCTTGTAAGACCTAGGGGTGTTGTCTTTTTTTTTTTAATTTTTTGGTAAAATAAAAAGAGCATATAAAAAGTCGGTGTGTAACATGAGGACTTCCCAACAGGGTAGGTGTTGTCTTGAAACACTACAGGTGTATCTATGATTGTGTCTTGTGTTCTTGGCTTGTTTGTACTAGTGCTATGGAAGGTCTTACTAAGGCAAATAATCCATTGCACAAAACCATGTTATCATTTACAACAGGGTCCAATATTGTTAAATTGGATGGGACAAAACTACCTTGAATGAGTACAACAATWTCAATGCCAGAAGTTAACTAACAATTTTTCTCTACATATACCAATAAAAGGGGAGGGGGGAGGCCTCCAATATCCAATCTCACAATAGGGATTTCTATGAATCACCTTGGAACATGTTATCTATCACACCAAAAGGCCTTATACCTTAAGGTCCCATTAACTGAATGTGAGTAGGTGGATCAACCAGAACATACTTGAAGTCCCCAAGCAATTTCTGCTAGTCTAGTAAACCTATAGTAACCCCACAGTAATATTTAATGGATGCCCATCATATTATAGAGAATTGTGAAAAAGGAAAGTTTTCCCTCCCTTGACATATCCTGCAAGGCTGCAACTCCACCCCCTAAAGTTCCTTAAGTACTCACAAACCTTACAAACTTCTCACTACCATGGACACTTCTGTAATGAATCTGTTTTCCATCTTCAGATATGTGTAAGTTTGAAAGATTACATTGGACAAAAATCTCAACCGTGTTGCAATTTTAAGTATGGGCTTGGGTTTGACATCAAGTATGCCTCTTAGAAAATTGTAACAATGATACAACACAAGGAGATCATGATTCAGGAACTGACACAAGTAGATCTTCTTTTAGTTAAATGTTCTAATCATCTAAAATTAATTTGTGCCATAGAAATTTAGTGAAAATTGATATTAATCTAAGATTAAGAAACCCAACTTAAGTAGATAACAAAATACATCCACACAATAATGGCATTCTCTCTAAGCTCACGACAAGTTGAAGCCTAATTATAACAAGAAATACCAAAATTTGAAGGGCATTAGCTAGTAAGAGAAACCTATTCAGTTCAGTATGAGAAATTTGAGGATTTAGAGAATGGAAGAACAAACAAACCAATGATTTTAAAGTTGTTCAATGAGATATTAACATGATCAGATGATTTATTAATTCATCTTGCCATTAGCAACAAAAACAACCTAAGAATGCCATTAAATTGGATGTGAGAACCATCCTTATCAGATCAATTTATGAAGATTATCTCTTAGATGACACTGATTAATTTGGTGGATCTTCAAACCCTAAAGGTATGACATATTTATAGCCATGCAACCTGATATCTTATTTGACTGTGAAATATCCTTGGGCTTTCCCAAGCTTAAAAGTACATATGCAACTAACCTCTTCTCTTTCCAAATACCAATCCTTAAATTGAAACCATAGTCTCTAACCCTACAAAACAATTATATATGAACCCACAAAATTCTTCCTTCTTGCTCATGCCCCTAAATTTTCCACCATTCCAATAAGGCTCAGACTTAACTAGGCTTACTAACCTTAAATGAAATGGCCTTGTAGAAATGTGAAGTGATTCAAAAGAGAATAGATGGTGAATAAAGAGGTGATTGGATGCTTTGGTTCCTAATTGCATAGAGAACAGAGGATATCTGATTTGTTGGGTCAAAACAACTGATATTCCCTATTCAGTGTATCGGGGTGTATCAATATTCCGAGCCTTGGTTTATATAGATATAAAATAAGATCTTATTCTAATAAGATTTAATTAATTGGACTGCAGAGGTTTCAGAATTTAGACTTCCAAATTCCACCTAAAATTCCATTTCCCAATAAATAGGGAATTAAGGATTGATAAACTGGTCAAGAACAATAAGAATGGATTGTTATCTTTATAGAAAAAAGATGGTGAAACAATGGCATGCTTGTAATCTTTGCTCAAAGGCATCTTCAAAATTTAGAAGATAAAAATACAATCTCTATAAACATCTTGGAATAAACAAATAGTATAATAAACATAACTTATAAAATAAAAATGCTTGTTGATTTCTCATACTTACAAAAGCATGCAATAATCCACTTATGCATGCATCTCTAGTTCATGTGTATTTTCTGAAAAGACAAATTCATTTTGAATTGGAGAATCTAATAATCAAATGCCTTAAGTTGATAGGCATAATTCCAAAAGAAGAAGAAGAAGAAAAAGAAAGATGGGAACATAAAGGGAGAAATTTAAAAATAAAAGAAGTTGAAAATGAATATATCAATTATCTTTGCATGTAGAAATTGAAAATTTTCCCCTTACCCTATGACCCATCTGCTTCAGCAAGGACTCATAGTCAAAAGACAAAAGCTTTGGACATTTCCTCTTCTTCTCAGGTTAGTGTCCTTAAAAGGCTCCATATGTAGAAGATGATCCCTAGCTTTCTTAATAGTAAAAAAAGATCAAAGTTAGCAGAAGAAATAAATACTTCATCAAAAAATAAGAAAGAAAAGCTTATACCCACTAGTTATCATTTAAAAGTGATATAGACAGTTTCCCCTCCAAAAAAAAAAAAAGAAAAAAAACTCAAGCTCTTTTTGGTTTACATATTACCACCTTGTCACCTTAGCACATAAGCAGGTGCATAGGCAATAGTGAGATTGTGGAAACATATGTCAAACATGTAAGGTACCAAAGAAAAAAAAAACACTATTTATACTATAGAAATGCTTGACTTGCAGACCATGTTCTAGCATTTTCTTTTTAATAATCCAGTAAACCCACAAGTCATGGTCCGACAAACAAGTCATTCAACTATATTTATATATTGAGAAATGCTGGCATTCAACATCAGGGTGCATCACCTTGAATTTAGTGCTATTACAAACATGGTTGGAGCAATGAAAGGTTGAACATTCTCTTATACACCATCTTTCATGGGGAACTCCATTGTTGGTAGAAGCACTCATACTTCACCAGAATTGAATAAACAAAATGGATCCAAAATATTTGAAAAAAAAATAAAAATCTAAGCATGAATTCATCACCCAAATCTTAATGAATAAAAAGATCACAAATTATAACAAATTAAACCCTAACTGTAAGTGTGGTGGTCAGGCTACGTTCGGGGTCTCCTTGAAGGACGAAGGAAGACTGGGTGCAGGGTTAGAGCTTGGAGATTAGGGTAAGTGGAAGTGATAAAGGAGCAGGGTAGGAAGATTGAATGATTTGAGTGGTGATTCCTCATCATGGGTTGGACTCTTATTTATAAGGAGGGGTCCCAAGGTCTCGAAAGGAAGGCGCTGAAAGAGTTTAATTCCCATTAGGAAAGGGAATATTAGATTCACTGTTGGTCATTAAGGAGCACTGCTAGGGTTTTGCCACGTGTCTTATGAGATCTCTCAAGGATTGACTTTTCTTTCGTTTGAGGATTCTCATAATCTGCGTATGCTACTTCTTTTGTGAGCTACTTAACCGACATGGCATTGGTGACCTCACTATAACAGGTGTATTTTACTAAACCTTTGTGGCACCTAATCACACGCATGACTTAAAGTTACATGTGCGATCGATATTTAATTCTGGTTCACAGTGATCCATAGTTCTATAATAGTCTTGGGTTCATCGCAAAACCACACACGACCGAAGTTCATCACAGAACTACATGCATTCGAGGTTTATCGCAGAACCGCACGTGTCCAAGGTTTATCACAGAACCGCACGTGTCCAAGGTTTATCGCAGAACCACACACGTCTAAACTTTATCGCGGGTCCTCGTTAGCCAGCGTTTATTCTTGCTTTTGTCGAGTACAAGTTTATCACGACCGTTCGATGAGTTATAAGCTCATTGTAGGTAACCGATGAGTTATGAACTCATCGCAAGCATCCCTGTGGTATCAATTTGGTGTCTTCTGTACTTTGATGGCTTGAGCAAGCACTACGTACCTACACTAACTATATTCTCAAATCACTTCAAATGAAAGTTTTAGTAGGGCTGCCTACCAATAGAAGAAGACAAAAATGAGAACATGAAAAATCAATGAAAGAGTACAAAAGCAGTTGGTCTCCACAGCATGTATAGGGGCTCCATGTGGGCTGCCCAAAATAGGGTTTAGAGGACATGATTTTCTCTTCTTCTCCATTAAGTTGTTGCCAATATTTGGACTTCGGAGGACCTATTATTTCTTGTGTAGCAAAGCCTCTACCACCCAAAAAAAGTTAAGATGAAAAAAATCTTTGTATAATGAAAGAGATGAAGAAGAAGATGTCTGCCTCAATGAGATCAAAGCTCGTCCTATTCACAAACCAAGGTGTGTTGAACCATCAAGTCCCATCACCAATGGAAAAATTTTGGAACTCCCCCAAATATCCACTCCAGATCTTGCTTACAAATAGGGAATCCTGAAAACAAGAGATTTCCAAATACCTAAAAATGGAAGAGAAAATGATATATCCATTTCCAAATCATTCATGTAAAAGCATGAGCCTAAGAAGGGCACATGTATAAACATATAAGATCACAAACCTATATGAATAAAAGTTGAGCCTAAGGGCAAGATTGTCGTGCAATGCTCTGGCACAAGAGGAGTAGAGAGGCCTACATAATGGACAATGAGCACCCTTCCACAAAAAGGACATGTGCCTAGTGTTTATATGTGCTTCCTCCTGCTTTCATTATGCCTCTTGCGGAATCCCCATTTAGGTTATTATGAGAGAAGAAGATGACAAAGAAGTAAAAGTCATCAAATTTGATTATAGATGAAAAAAGCATATTCCAAATAAAGTGAACAAGAAACATACCTAATAACTTAGACGTCCATGGGCCCATGCATGGCGCATGCACGCCCACATAAATCTTCAGGCCCATCAAGAAAACCTAACCAACTAGGTTTGGTTCTCCTAATCCTATCTCAAGATAACAAACTGGGATAATCTTAATTCTACCTCCAAATAAGAATTATCCTAGATAACTCTAAACTAACCTAGATAAGCTTTATCTCTTATCTTTGTACAGTCTCACTGTAACTCAACCACTGTAACTATAAATAGGGTTTATTCAACCCTAGTACATACAAGTTAATCAAATTATTCTCTCAATATCTCTATTATTTTATTTCTATTTTCCTATTTTAACTTGATATCAGAGCCATGTTGACAGAGACAGACACATATCGTAGCAGCCCAGCAGCATTCAACAATGGCTCAATGTCAAGTAGTGTGCTCCCTTCAATCCAGAACGTCACTCATTATCTTCCTATCAATTTAGGAAGCGACAACTACCTACTATGGCGTGCTCAGTTCCTTCCCATTCTTCGACACCACTATCTACTGTAACTCGTAGAAAGGAAGAAGAAGCCACCATCTGAAGTTATACCCAATCCAGACGGTACAGAGATGATTGCAAACCCTGAATTCGAAAAATGGATAGACATCGATCGACTATAGTTTTTCTGATAAATTGACTGCCAACAAAGGTATTACATGGTATGTCCCCTTATGAGAAATTCTTTCAGACAGCTCCTAATTGCTCTCTATTGTGTTGTTTTGGGTGTGCGTGCTATCCCTTTCTGCAACCCTACAACAAGAATAAGTTTCAATTTCAGTCACTTCAGTGCATTTTTATTGGCTACAGTACCTCTCACAAAGGGTACGAGTATTTCCATGTTCCTTCAGGGCGTATTTTTATAGTTCACCATGTGGTATTTTATGAAACCTTATTTTTGGGAATTCCTGAAGCACCGCCAAGCACAACTCTTGCTTCCACCGGAATTATCATTTTAGGTCCTGCACCTCTGCAACCTGCAACACCGCCGATACCTCCTTCATCGCAGCCTTTGTCTGCACCAGCATCCAGCTCCAACTCAGCGACCACCTCTCCAGACTCGGGACCTTTGGAACAACCCTCTTCTGATCGGCCACAAAGGTATCAAAGTATGCAAGATTTACTGAACTCTATAGCCCCTTACTCGGTCCCAACTTGCGACAAGGTATTCGATCCCGTCTGCTCTTCTCACTCTCCTACCRGATCAAAAACCTAAAAATTTTAACCAAGCCACCAAATCACCAAAGTGGCAACTGGCTATGCATAAAGAATACCAGACACTAATTAAAAATGACACTTAGCAATTGGTTCCTATGATCCCTCCATGAACATAGTCGGAACCAAGTGGATATACAAAATCAAGAAGAAGGCAGATGGAACCATTGATCACTATAACGCCAATTGGTTGCTCAGGGCTTTAATCAGATCCCTAGTCTAGATTACTTTGATACTTTTAGTCTAATTGTCAAACTGGTAATTGTACGGGAAATCCTCTCCGTTGCTCTTGCACAAAACTAGCCAGTTCATCAATTGGATATTGACAATGCCTTCCTTCATGGCATCCTTGATGAAAATATTTATGTGAATCAACCAAAAGGGTTCATTGATCCCAGATACCCTAATCATGTCTGCAAATTGAAGAAGGCTCTCTATGGCCTAAAACAAGCGTCGCGAGCCTAGTATTCACGGTTGAGCTCTGTTCTCAAACAGATGAGATTTCACAACTCTTCTGTTGATCTATCTTTGTTAATTTTCTCCTCCCAACAGATGACCCTACTTTTGCTGGTATATGTTGATGACATTATTTGACTGGGAACTCTACTGCTGTTATTAGTGGGTTTCTCAAGTCACTCTCCTCAGTTTTTCCATTAGAATGCTTAGGGTCACTCCACTATTTTTTGGGGGTTGATGTAAGTTGCAAATCTGGCAGTTTGTTCCTCTCCCAACAGCGCTACATCCTGGATCTACTACATTGAACCAACCTTGAAGGGCCAAACCTGTAAGCTCGCCCATGTCCACCTCTGGCCGACTCTCAGAAAATTTCGGTGAGCCCTTATCTAACCCCATGGAGTATCAAAGCATTGTTGGGGCTCTACAGTATGTCACCATCACTCGTTTGGATATATCCTTCACAGTCAACAAAGTCTACCAGTTTCTTCACTCTCCCACTGATGAACATTGGACAGTGGTAAAGCAAATACTTCGTTATCTCAAGGGCACTCTCACTCATAATCTTCATTTTCAAGGATCTTCTTCCCGACAATTGACTGCTTACACTGACGTCGATTGGGCCAGCTGTCCTGATGATCGACGTTCCACAGGGGGTTATGCAGTTTATCTTGGCTCCAACATGATTTCTTGGAGCTCCAAAAAGCAACATACCATTGCTCGCTCCAGCACCGAATCCGAGTTCAAATCTCTTGCCAACTCTATACTACGAGACATTGGCTYTCTAGCTCCTCCCCCTATTCATTGGTGTGATAATATGGGTGCTACCCACCTGGCCGCCAAGCCCCATTTTTCATGCCCGTGCGAAGCATGTGGAGGTGGACTACCATTTCCTGCATGACCTTGTCACTCAGAAGTAGCTTCAAATTCGGTATGTTCCAACATTAGATCAGATAGCAGAATCTTCACCAAACCTCTCTCCACAGCTCAGTTCACCAATCTTTGGGACAAGCTTCTCGTCACCCCGTTCAGCTTGCGGGGGGATAATAACGTAGACATCCATGGGCCCATGCATGGCCCATGCACGCCCACGTAAGTCTTCAGGCCCATCAAGAAAACCTAACCAACTAGGTTTGGTTCTCCTAATCCTATCTCAAGATAACAAACTGGGATAATCTTAATCCTACCTCCAGATAAGAATTATCCTATATAACCCTAAACTAACCTAGGTAAGCTTTATCTCTTATTTTTGTACGGTCTCCCTATAACTCAACCACTATAACTATAAATAGGATTGATTCAACCCTAATACATACAAGTTAATCAAATTATTCTCTCAATATCTCTATTATTTTATTTCTATTTTTCTGTTTTAATTATACCAAATGCTTCTTCTGGAGAAGGGAGATGCAAAGCGATGGGTTGGAAGAGTTTTCCCTGAAATTAGGTAATTACTTTTGGGGAGGGAAAGGTTTGAAGTCAAAGCGCAAGAGTCCCGAACTGATTGCATTAGTGCGCGAGGGGAGAAGCACTATTTTTTACTTTATATAATTAGCAATAGTTAAATCTGTTTTAATTAATAACCAACAAAAGTTTTTTCAATAAAATAATTAATAACTATAATTAGCGAGCTACTATTGTCAGTTTGTTGGGTTTTGGTAACAATTAGCGACAATTAATAACATTAGTAATCAATTAATGCTAAACTTTTTATTTTTGGCAACAATTATCCATAATTATAATAAGTAATTATGGGGTTAAATATTAGGGTGCTCATAAATTACCAAATCCAATCAAAATATCTGGTTAACAAAATCGATCGGTTCGGTACTTTTTAAAAACCAAAGGGATGATTCAATTTTTTGTTACCCTAGAAAAAACTAATGGTTAACTAGATAAATTGATGTGTATATATATATATATATATATATATATAATCATATATTATTTATTTATAATATTATATATATATATTTGTTTATGTTAATTAAATGTTATAAATATAAAAATTAAAAGTTTAGCATTAATATTTTATATATTTATCAACCGGTAAATCAATTAATCGATTGATTCAGCTTGGAATGTTTCAAAAACCATAGGACTAGTGTGGTTTGAATTTATACCCATAGTTTGTTTTACCCCGAGGTTAATTATAAAACAAAATCTAAGCTAACTTGTAACAAAATCGATTGATTAGTTTTCATTTTTATGACATTGGTTGATTGATTTTTAGTATCATAGTCCAACTCTAAAAATATGAAAGTACATTTATGTCACAAATGCTAAAACTTCGAAGCATTGGGTTTTCTTCATTTTTTTTTTGTATTTTAAATATTTTTTTAACATCTCTCGATATGTATTTAACGATTTTACATAGTTTACCTCAATTTTTGTATTTTATTATCTTAATTATGATGTCACATGTTGACTCTATTTTGATTAATGACTTGACTACTCAATTAGTTAGGTTAGGTTTGATATAGTAGGTGTTTGGCACCGAAGTGTTTCACAAGCATTCGTTTTCTTTGATTTTTCAAGTGTTCATTTCATATGTTTTTTTGAAAAACACAACTATATGACAATCTCAAAAAAGAAGTTAGCTTTTTCAAATTTCAATGTGCTATATCACCTTAGTGATTAAAGAATCGTCAATTTAACGATTTAAGAAACCCCTCCTATCCCAAATCCCAGATCTAACCATTGCAATTTTTTTTTTCGAAAAATGGGACTGCCAAATATGATTGTCCCACTGATTCTTTTTAATTGCCAATGTGGCATGAATGACACATCAACAAAAATGGAATGCTTGTGAAACGCTCAGGTGCCAAACACCCTAATAGTCAATCAAGTTGAGTTTGGGTTAAGCAAAACTAGTACCAAACTTGAACCATTGACATCCCTACTTTAAATTTAAGCCACCCCAACAAAAATAAAAATATATTTGGAGGCATCTTTACTTATTTTGGCTGCCATAGGATTGAGCTTATCTCATCTATTAAAGTGAACTTATGTTCTTCAATTATTGATGTGGTAAATATGTTTGTAACTACGACTTCTGTATGATTGTTTCTAAAGGTTTAATGGAATTAGAAACAATCAAAGATATAATTAACAACAATTTATATGCTTTGTTGCCAATTTATTGATTTAGTAACAATTGAAGATACTATTAGTAAGAAATGGATCCTTTGGTGCCAAATCGCCCAATGAGGAAATAGTTTGCAATGTAATTAGCACAATTATTCAACCATTGTTGCTAATTCATGTGAATACTTGAACCTTAGTACCTCCCCCACCTTACAAGAGCATAGCTGGAAATAGGTGGGTCTATAAAATTAAACAGAAGCCCGATGGGTCTGTTGAAAGGTTCAAGGCCCGTTTAGTGGCTAAAGGTAATAAATATATAGGAGGTAGGCTTGGATTTTGATGAAACATTTAGTCCCGTGGTGAAACCCACCACCATTCATCTTGATTTTTTTCTTGTTGTTTCTCTAAATTAAGAGAGGTGCTTCCCAATCATGTATGCTGCATTAACTTCTTATATGGGTTCAAACAAGAGCCCCTACATTGTTTATATGTCTTCATTAGACATGATGATGCTACCCTTTCAATTCTATTGGTTTATGTTGATGACATATTAATCATAGGCTCTGATTCTTCTTTCATTTAGGCTGTGTTTGGTTTGAAAGAAAAAGTAGAGAAAAGAAAGGAAAGGTAAGAAAACCTTTACAAACTTTGTATGAATTTCCCTACATTTCTTTTCTTTTTCTCACCTTTTCTTTCAAACCAAAAATAGCCTTAGTCTACATGGCTCTCTTTTGAATTTTCTGCCGGACTTTGACCCAACCCACTACTTTTTTATGATTTGAAGTCCATCATCTATTGGTATACACATCTTCACCAGCACAAATACACTCAAAGACTTGCTTACATGGGCCCAAATGCATGAGGCTAAGCCCATTTCACTCTCCAGTGGTTGCATTTACTCGATTAGACTTAACATCCAGTGAACCTCTTTATATTGGAGAGTCGTTGGTGCTTTACAATAATGTCACTCTCATACGTCCTGACATATCATTTGCAGTCAATAAAGTATGCCAGTTTATAAAAGATCCCACTACTATCCCTTGGGCTGCTATGAAGAGGATATTGTGTTATTTGAAGGTTATAGGATTACACATGGCATCATCTTCTGTCCTTCCTCCTCTCTTATCTTGACCGCATACTCTAATGCTGATTGGGCAGGTTGCACCATGAGTGCTATTAATCCCATTCCAGCACATTAATTCCTAGTTATGATTAGCTTGCTGATATCTTCAACAAAGTGTCGCTGCCTTCAGTCCATTAATTTTCATGACCTCCTTTCCAAGCTTACCGTGTCCCCGACCACACTACGCTTGAAGGGGGGATGTTGAGAGAATTTCTTCTTGATCACATCATTAGTGCAATGAGACTACAATGTGTCTACTAACAAGATTTTATTTAGGGGCTATTTGTCAAGTCTTTTTGGGAAGATCTTGTGGTAGTTCTGACAGCCAAAAGACGCATTGAACTTTTGCATGAAGATTTGAGCAACTTGAAGTTAGTTTGGCTACCACGTGAAAAGCTTCATTTGAAGCTTCTGGAAATCAGCCCCAAATGGGCTTCTCGTGTCTTTTTAGTGCACCAACTTTTGGCGACTAGATCTGTTACGAACCAAACAGAAAAAGACTGCAACGTGGTCTACCCGGCTTGTAAACAGCCGAAAGATCACACGGAAAGACACGCCAAATGGGGCCTTAATTATCTCAGTTCATCCCTTATTTGCTTTGTTGTAACCACTTTTCAAACTTTCAAACTCTGTGTATATCCGAAAACATACAAATGTTATAAATATACAAACAACCAATCGAACTGGTCAAGCTTTTCATCCAATTCTAGATATCTGTTTGCATGGCTGAGGATGACTTTAACATGATTTAAATTCTGTAGAAACCCTATTTAGCATCAACTAATGTATTTGCTTAAAAATCATTTAACAAAATTTTCTTCGAGTTTTCTCCCTGCTCAAACTGATCTGGATTACGTTTTCCATACAAAGACACCATGATCACAACAAGACCACAAAATGCTTGGATCCACTTTCCACAAAACTTGGACTCTGGAATTTATGTCCATGTAAACACAGATAACAAATCCTTTGTGCTTTCATCTTTATTATCAACATCCATGTGGATATGAAAAAGTTAACACTCAATGCTTGAAGAAAAATACATGCATTAGAATTAAAGGAAAGTTAAGAAATAAAGAATGACCACAACCTCAGCCATCGGATATGAAACTACTGCACATTTCATCAGTAGGGTGGTGAAGGTGGGGGATAAACTCCTTGATATTGTGCTGCAAATGAAAATTCCTTAAACATATAAGAATTTTTAGAGAAAAAGCAATTGACAGTAAGATGGGATTGATTATATATATAGAACAAAATGATCAAAAGCTAGAGAATGGTACCTGCACGTGGGTAAACTGTGGATTGCACTGGAGGTGGGTAGGGTTGTGGAGGATAAGTTGTTGTTGGGTATGACTGAGGAGGATACCCAGCTGGAGGGAGATGAGGATATGTAAATGGTGGATATGTTGTTGAATTTGGTGGGTAAGAAGAGTACTGAGATTGAACTATTGGGTAAGGAGATGCTGCAGCCCCTAATGGTGGAGCGGACATGTTATAGCTTGTAAATGATTTCTGCAAATAGACACCAAATAAACTGTTATATTCATATTCTTGTTACTTTTGAGCAATGTTCAAAGTATTGATATGTATCGGGATGTCCTTATAGAGGGTGTATCAGGATTTTGACTGGTTTAGGGGGTGGATAGACCTTAAACTGGCCCCTCTGAACTGAATTAAAAAAAAAAAAAAAAAAAAGAAAACTATAGACATCGCTAGATATGCATCTGTCAGCATATCAGGTGTATCGGTATTTTGAACGTTACTTGTGAGTAGTGAAAGTCTGATAGAGAGACTGTAGGAATGGAACTTACATTCGCATTTGGATAGTGCAATATGAGTCGAATTTCTCCTGAGTATCTATATTCATTGACCGATGTGAAGTTGTTAATTAAGTATATTTGAGATGAAAAGAAATTATTTAAGAAAGTAAAAGAAGAACTTTTTTTTGTTGTTCTGAGTTTATATGCTTTATTACCTGCCATGTCTAGATTGTATTGAGCATGTTGTGTCGTCGAAACCTTGAGAAAGGACCTTCTGGAGTTGAATCCTATAAACAAAAGCAAACACAATCAGACGAGATTGGTACATATTAGAGTTGAGGTTGATCTGAAGACCTCTTTATTTGGTTTACATTTTTCTGACTTGTTTAGTATTAAAATGCCCATTATACATTAACTAAATATTAAGAGGCACATTTTGGGACTATAAATTGTATGAATTATTTTAATAATTAAATTTGCCTAAAGAGTGAAATAGATATCCCACTGGTTCATTCAAAATTGTGCAAATTTTAAGATTTTAAAAAGGTATGGTGTTCCCCACTTCACTCCTCCTCACATGCAAAATTCTAGTCCTGAGGGACTTCAATTACTTCAAAAGAAACAACAAGAGAAGAATTAATCAGCCATTTCCTACCACTATTCCTAGCTCTAGTTTTAGTTTTAGTATTTTAGGGTCTGTGTGGTTGGCAGTTGGAATTGGAATTGGAATATTCTATTCTCCTTCCTATTTGGTTCAGATGGAAATCAAAATTGAAATCCATTAAAATGAGATTTTCATTCCCTCAAATGGGAAAATACCATTCCACTAGGAATGAAAATTGGATTCTAATTCTATCCAATCAAACGATTGGAATTGAATGAATTGGGCCCTTTTCTGATCAACCTCAAATTTCATTAATGGAAAATGATGGCCAATGGGAATGCAAGTCTTTAATCTAAATATGTCAAGGACCCATTTTGTTTATGGTCAGAAGTGGAATTGTAATCCCCTAGAATCAAAATCAGAATGGTCCATTCCCATAGGCTGTTTGATTGAGACAGAAATTGAAATAATCTGAAGTGGAATTTCATTCCAAAGAAAAAGAAAAATGGCCATTCCCTCAAATGAGAAAATGCTATTCCATTAAAAATGAAAATGAGATTTTGATTCTACCCAACCAAACAATTGAAATTTCGATTTCACACCCCTATTCTGATAAATCAAAAACACCATAAATTAATAATAAAAAATTCCATTATTTTATAATGAAAGACACGTCCACGGCACGATCGAGTCCATGGCCTGAATATCAAAATTCACAAAATTAAAGAGAGCCATGAATGAGAGAGATGGCCGACAACGTCGGGAGTGCAAATAACACGAGGGCGGCTTCGCCTCTATTTTTTTTTTTGAATGTGGCTTCGCCTCTTTCACGACTTTACCACCGCCACAGCAGGAATGCTACAAATTACAATGCTGGGCAATTATCAAGTAGGGTTCTTCGCAGTTTTCTAATCTCTGATCATTTACCAGGAAACTGGCAAAACAGAACAGAAACTGTTTTGGTCTTTTTCTACGAGTTCGGATGAATTCCCCACAAGGCGTCTCACAGCACATCCCAACTTGCGCCCCACAGGATATATCTCATTAAATCAACGATTTAAAAAACAACCCGAAAATGAAATTGTTATGACCACTGTTTCTGGGTCGATAGTCTGATCGTCTGATTTAAGCAGACAGTTCATTCTGACAAATGAATTAAAAAAAAAAAAAAAATCGTTGAATGAATCGATAGTTTGACTGCTTAGATTAATGAATTGTTGATTTTTTAGTGGGTTTTGACCAAGACTCAGGTTTAGGGTAAAACTGAACCGATTGCAGACAATTTCTGAATCAAACAGTCCGACTGTCTGAATCAACAACGATTCAAGAACCTTGCATAACATCACTGTATATCAAAATATCTCCCAATAACAAGAGATATTTCCAATACACGCTAAGATGTATATCTGAGGCATATTCTTTGGGGTGCTGATGTAATATCCCCAATCACAATTCATTGAGATTGGCGCTGACCAACTAGGTTGCTTGGAATACTGCTATATAGAGTTTTTTGCTTGAGAGTTGAGAGTCAATCAATGCCAGACGTGTATATAGCTGAACACGCTGCCTTGTTCATTGTGGCCAAAGGATGGCCTTTTGACCATCCAAACTTAATTTCTTTCCGTAATTAGGGGTACAACTTGGGCCGTGTTGAATTTGATGTCAGACTTTTAATGGTTAGTGTTGATAAATATAAATAATTTAAATATTACTTAATTATTATTTAACATCTATGGTGAACGAGGTTGTTTCCTCTCTTATCATTGGAGTGAAAGTCCACTGATATTGAAATGATGGAATTTGTTTAGCTGATACCATATAATTGGGCAATGCTTAAATTGATGATGAGGATGATATATGCATGAATAGTTTTTTTTCAAACTTTGATTGCTCTATATATATATATATATATATAGGACAACTCTATAAATGCCGAACTTATACATTATTTTTTTTAAATTTTATGAAGTAAGGACATCTACGAAAGACATAAAACTTTACTGTTTCAGATGTAAATGTGAATCGACATAAAACTTTATTGTTGGTTTGTATTTACATGCATTTATGTAAATAATACATTGATTTTCAACGATGTATTATTTACATCAATTATCGCATAAAAAAACTCCAATGGTCCATTGAATTTTAAATCGATTGATTGACTTTTCCATCGATGATTTTTCCACTGAAATCAAACGTAGCCTTAAAAATTGGTAAATGTCCTGATTAATAGTATGTAACGTATTGATGGTAGGGGGTGAACATTTCAGTTTATTTGGTTAAAAACCCAATCAAATAAATCAAAGTTTTAAAAACCGAAACAAAAAATGAAAACCAAACTGATGGAACAGAAATTTTTAAAAATTGAATTAACCGAACCTAATTAACCAAAAACCACAAAAAGAAAAAAGAGACCGAAGTTTTTGATTCGCTATACGTAGGGAAAGATTTGCTAGAAGTGTTCTTGCAGGTGTAATTAATAATAATCTCATATTCATATAAAGAACATGCGGAAACAAATAAACAATATATATTAGTTACAGTAGTAGTGTTTGGGGTTACCTTGCTTGGCCGATGAAGTCGTCTGTGGTGAGGGTGTTGCTATTCCAAACCATGACATTGAGCTCCCGGAGGCCTTCAATGAGCGTGAAGATGAACTTTTCCTGGAAGGTGGGGTTCTTGCCTCCATCTGTGCTCCAAATGAGAAAGGAATTAAAATGAGTTGGAAATAGTACTGAATAAGCATCGATCAATGGAGACCAGATTAATAATCACGAATGGATAATCGATCAATGAATGGACGGAGTTAAACACACCGGTGCAGGTTCTGGTCCGGAACATGGTGCTTCCATACTCAAGGCAAACGTAAGGATCTTGCCTTGAAATCCATTCTGTGTCCTACAACTGAAACACAGAAACCCAGAAACACGAGATGATCGATGATATTTTGCTGCAGTAATGTAATTAATGCTGGGACTGGAGGATTCGATCGATCAGTTCGTGTCTATATACCTGTAACCTCAAGTTGCTGGCCTTGAATCCCGTAAACCGACATCGCAGTTGAGTACAGAGTTGAAGATAGATGAAATGGAGATGTAGTTCAATACTTGAATATTTGGGTTCTTTGTTTACACAAACTAGGAACCAGCTACCGAGTCCTTTTATAGAGACGATTGAGTTTCAAATTAATGTTTGAAAAATTTTCCAATGAAGCGAAGGATAGAGAAGAGAAATGGCTAAGTCAAAGTCAAAAGCGTGATCTGCCCCTCTCTATTGGAATTTAATTCAAATTCTCAAGTCAAACCATAATGTAAACAAGGAAAAGTAGGGTGTACCGGTGGATAGGGCTGTCAATGGGTCGGGTCCGATCCCATAGACCCGAACCAATTGGACCGGTTTTGGTTCCAAGAACTAGAACCGATAGGTCAGTTATGGGTCTTGATATAGTGTCCCAATTATTATCGATTCGGAACTGGTTTTACCTAGTCCCAAATCGATTCAGATCTAATATAAGCTATATTCAAATAATACATACATATTAAATAAATTATTTATATATATAATGTATAACATATATATAATATTTAATATATATTAAACGTATTTATTTATTTATTATAATCGGATCTGTTGGGTTAGGCCTGATTATCCTAAGAACCGATTGATTCGATTCTAGCTCTAAAAATTATAGATCCTATCGGGTTCAGTTCGATTCTGAGTCCTCTGTGTTTTCTATTAGGTCAGTTCCAATTGTTTGGAAATGGGGTCACTGAAACTTGGAGGAAAAACTCTGAGACGCGTATGAAGACACTGTCTTTAGAACATTACTTGCCCCCACTTAGTTCCATTGAGTTTGCTGTTGGGTTATAGGCAAATCCATTCCTAGGATACAACAGAGCCTTGGGCGAGAGTCTGCAACCAGCAAAGTTGAAGAGTATCCAAAGAAACCTTCTRTGAGACAGTAGAAAATCGGACTAAGAGAGACATGAGTGATTTCGAAAACTTGTGTGTAAATGCTTGATTCATGCTCCTTAAATAATTTCTAAAGAGTTATGGAGCAGAGAAAGGTGTTGGTTCAAAAAAAGGCTCATTGAATAGTTACAATATCAAACATTGTGACTGTTAAAAAAGTAAAAAAAGTAGTTAACTGTTAATGATTGTAAACTTTGAATTGTTCCTCTTGATTACACCTGATAGAATCGTGCCCGTTGAAAACATCAATGGTCAACTTTGCACCAAAAGTCAAAGTCGCCTTTTGCATGCATACAAAAGGCCTCTAAAGCACCTCATTGCGCCGCACTGTACACGTGTTGCGTAGTAACAAGCCCTCCATACTCTCCTCTTTATATCTAAGGAGTGTAAATAAGTTCTTATTTAAAAACTCAAAATAAGTCTTGTTATTTTCCAATGTGGGACAAATTAAAAACTGGTTTTAGTGAGAGGAAAAACTATTTTTCAAGACATGTGTGTAGGTGTGTTTTTCATGTAATTGATCAATCAAACCGCATTGGATTTAATCTCTAATGAGATTAAAATCCAACACTAGTTCTAGCTAGTCTCAGCCCAAACTCGCCCATTGACAGCACTAGTGGTGGATAGGGTTGGGCCGGTTAGTGGGTCAAAGGATTGAAAGCTTTAAGGAAGCATCACGTTAAGCTGCTCTAAAGTGCTTCAGATGAATTAGGGTCCATTTGGGAGGGCTGAACTGAAGATTCGGCTAAATTGGTTCTACTAATTTGTAGTAGGGGTGCAACTTGGGCAAGCTCGAGTAGGGTTTTTTTTTCAAAATTTCAATGATCTAGTCTGAAAAGTAAGATTGAGTCCTCACAAAAATGAGGTTCACACCATATGTAGAGTCAATTGCAATTGTGCATTGAGAATATCTCCGTATTTATATGTTTTTTATTCATGACAAGATATTCTCAATGCACAACTGCAACTGAAAGTGCTTTGGATAAATTAGTGACTGTTTAGAAGGGCTAAAGCTTAACATGGTTATGCTTGGTGAAAGAATCTACAAAGCCTAAATGGGGTGTCAATCAGTCATTTTCTGGGGCTTGGGGGAATCAGGAAGCTTATTTGAAAGTTGGAACTCTTCAAAACAATGAACTAACTTAACTGAATGTTCAGCTCAGCCCTTTCAAAAGAGTAAGATGTCATGGTATTGGGCTCAAATTTGATTTCGAGTCAGTGAACTACTCGAGATTGGCTTAACTAGAGTTGATTATAACTAAATTAATATTATAAATATTATAAATAAAAATACATTACGAAAACTAATTATAAATGTATTTATTATAAATAAGTTAATACCAAAAAATTAATGTAGGTGTTTGGCATCGGTTCTGGAAATATGGCATCGTTTTCTCATTTTGTTTGGAAGTAGTGTTGTCACATAGGTTGTTTTTTGGGAAAACAACATTGGTTTGGTTTGGTACCAATGCTGTAGAACCGATTTCAGCATTGATCATATTATTTGACGTTCAAGATGATGCCACATCATTGCAGTATTGGCAGCAACAAGCTATTTTATGAGAAAACAACGAATTTGGTATTGTTTCAAATCACTTTCTCAATTTCCAAAACATAGTGTGAAACAACGTTTTTTATGAAAAAAATGGTATCAAATAAAAGGTTGTTTTCTGAAGCACCACTTTTTCTGATGTGGCACCTACCATTGATGCTAAACACCACCAATATCTATTTATATTACAAACATAGATATATTAAAAAACAGTCTCATTATGCAAGCATTGACAATAAAATTAATGGTCCCAAATTTTAGATTCTTCTAAACAGTCACCAACTTTTTTGAATAGAAGAGGTTAGGATTTGAGACTATTCAGTTTTTTGTCAACGTTTGGATGGTTGATAAAGAGAATTAGATGGCATTAGAAGGGCATTTTTTATTTTTTAAATGTCACTTAACAGCTGGTTAACAGAATGGTTAACGATAGGTACTGGATTGTCACATTTTGAAAGCTTGGGTATTGGATTATAGCATTTTAAAGTTCAGAGACCAAATTGTCACTCAAGCCGAAGTACAAAATACTGATCAGTAATTTCCCTTAATACTATAAATATTATAAATAAAAATGCATTACAAAAATTAATTATAAATGTATTTATTTATATTATAAATAAGTTAATACCAAAATATTAATGTAGGTATTTGGCATTTGTGTTGGGAACATGGCATCGTTTTYTCATTTTGTTTGGAAACAACGATGTCACATAGGTTGTTTTTTTGGAGAAACATCATTGGCTTTGTTTGGTACTAGTGCTGTAGACCATTTTCAGCATTAGTCATATTATCTAACGTTCAAAATGATACCACATCATTGCACCGCTGGTAACAACGGGCTGTTTTCTAAGAAAACATCGAATTTAGTATTGTTTCAAACCATGATTTTCTAATTTTCAAAACATGGTGTAAAAGTAAAAAAAATAATACGAAATAAAAAATTGTTTTGGACCACCGCTTTTTCTGACTTAGCATCTACCATAGATGTCAAACACCACCAATATCTATTTATATTACAAATACAGATATATTTAAAAACAGAGTTTCATTATACAGGCTGCTTGATGACTTGGGTCGGTTATTGCGAACTCAAACTTGGCTCGATGAAATGCTCGACACGAACTCAATTATTATAAGTCAAATAAATAATTCAAGTATTTAGCGAGGGGAGTCCGAAAAACTTATAAGTAGGCTGCTTACACCCATAGGACAGCCCGTGAAGTAATTGACAGCCAATTGGGGCCACATGGAAGTTTTTCACCTCAAAAATAGACTGTATTATGGGTCCCACCTCGAAAAGCAAGAAGCTGATCCCGCTCAACCATCCCAAAAAATTTTAGCTGTTGGGAAGTGGGGGTGAAAGAGTAATTTTCCCCACCCCCTACCACACACTTTATTTAGGTTCCCAATCGGACGCTTAAGATTTGTTCATTTGAGCAGAAATTGATCAAATTAAATATTCATTTCCATTGGATTTCTAAATGACATTTGTATAGTTGTTTACGTGTTTATGATCAAATCCCTAGTCCCATCACTTTGAAATTTGAACGATACAAATCCAATTGCATCAATCTGAACCTTTCTGGGAAACCGTGCAGCACATTGACAAATGAGAAAGAAAAACAACGCGCTTCTCACTAAACGAGAAAACAACGAAATCGTCACCAGGATTCATGTAATGTAAGTACACTGTGGGCTAACTGGCTAAGCCCTTTTATTTCGAATGTCAACCGATCAAGTTCTTTATGGGTTTGTTTCACACCGAATCCACTGAGGCGGTGTAGGTGCCTAGGTGGTAACCAATCCAGATCCGACCCATATTCATGTTTTAGTATGTGTTGAATATAGTTTTTATTTATTAAATAAATATTTGTATTTAATTTGTTATTAAAATTGAGAAAAGTATTTGATAAACTATTTATTCATTGACACTAAGTGTTACTAGTTTTTATTACATTAGCAGAATAGTGAATAAATGTTCAATCATTAGAGAAAGCGTTAAAATGAATCTTCCCCTAACAATTGGTGTGTATATAAATCAAAACCAACTTTTGTGAATGACTGTGCATATTGATAGACATGATGGAATAAATGCTGATTTGATGATGACATATCATAATTTATTAAATAATGGAAGCCACACAAAACATTGCCTTAGTGGATGACACTTATTACTTCTTATTGTCACTTTGTTAATTATGTATGTATTTTGGTATAGCTTCCGTTTATTCACTACACATTTATACTTGTTTTGTTTGCAAAACGGAGAAAAATAATAATAAAACTGTTTATTGATAATTAGGTGACACTAGACACCATATCAGCATAACAATGAATAAACGCCTTTGAAGGAAGCATTAAGATAAAACTTCACACAATGGTAGACGTACACATAAATCAAGGCCAGATTTTACGCATCTCTATATGCATAGATCAGCATAATGAGCTAAATGTTGAAGTAACACCTATATTACAACATTTATTAAAAAAGCGCCCACGATTCCAAACACCTTTATATATCATCATAATCATCATAGTTGATCAATATATTAAATGGAGCAATTACACGAATTCTGTTTGATTATAAAAACAAGTGTTTCAATACAAAAACCTCCCAATAGGCCACTCATATTATAACTACTCCGAACATATCTAAATTTGGAATTTTGATGAAATTTGATATATTTGACACTGTCATATAAAATTTTCAATATTTTATTATAAATATAATAATGTGTTGTGTATTTGTAAAAATCTATGACGAACCATGGTATCAGGTTTTGTTTAAAGGTGAAAAAAATGAATCTAAAATCTCTTAACATGAATTACATGACATAAATGTCACTAACCAGCACAGTCAAAATACGTAACTCAGTAATGCCAACAAATCGGGCTCTAATTCAACCCAAATCTCACACGAGTTAGTAAGACTGAATGGGTTGCGTCTATCACAGCTTTGTCTCAACCAGAACTCAATTAAAGAACCCTTAATTCAAACCCAACCCAAWTTTGACTAAATGATGAAGGCACATCAAAATCCAATCCAATTCGCCCCGTTTCACATATAAATGCTGAGAATATTAGACAAATTTCGTAATATTCTCTATAATCCTTTTTCTTCCCTTTGATGATGATCAATAAAATATTAAGGTGGCCATCCCTGAAGTTGGAGTAAAGTTTAGAGCTTAAAATAAAGTATCAATGCTGCAACGTCAATGGACCCGTTTTAGCAATAGGCCCACCTCAACCCAAACTCAGTTAAGGCTGACCCAATCCTAACCTGATAGATAAAATTCAGGTCGAGTTTAGATGGCTAAGGCTCAGTTTGGAAGAAGTATAAATATAAATATGTAGGATGCAAAACTTACATTTTGTATTATTTCGTATGTATTTATAATGTACATATTTACATTTGTACTCCCTCCAAATTGATATTGTTGCATTTGGTTGCAGTGCAATTTTATTTGCATCAGTATAAATGTATGGGAGTGCGAATGAAAAAATACAAATTTTGTTTTRGATTTTACTTTATCTTCTTTAGGTCTTATTTTACTTCATTTTTAATGCAATCAAACAAAGTTAAGATAAAATTTAAAACAAAAATAAATCAAAACATGCAACCAAATCATTTGCACTATCATAATTTTGCACCGGTACAAATGAATTTGCACTGTAACCAAACACAGCTTAAAAAACAACCTTCCTACCTCCATCGCAATGATGTAGCCTGGATTTTAGGTTTTTGACATGCAAATATTAATATTACTCCTGTGCACATATTTTTTACCATTTAATGTTAAGTATATCATGATATGTTTTAGGCCACACTTTTTAAAYTACCCTTATGATTTAGCTAATTGACTAATTCTATCTCTACTGTTTACATATTATCTTAGAGTATTCCTAAGTTTTTTGACAATTGTCTAAAACCTTCATTGCCGTTAGACTTGTTCATGGGCCGGGTAGCCCGACCCAGCCTGTTAAAAATTGGGCTTGGTGATAATTTTAGGCCCACAAGCTCGAGCCTAAAACATCGGGCCCAACTTTTTCTTGGGCCGGGCTTGGGCTTTCTCAAAAAAAGCTTGGCCCGTGCTCGAGCCCAACTTGATACTACATATTAAATAATAAAAATATATTTTATTTAATAAAAAACATATATACAATATTTTTTTTTGTTCTTCTTCTCTTTTTTCCAAGTAACAATGAGATGTTTATTATTTTTGAGTTTTGAATGTTTTTAATATAAATAAAACACTTTTTTTATTGAATAAAAAAGAAAAAAAATTGTTTTCAAATTTCTAGCTGAGCTCGGGCTCAGGCCTGAGTTTCGGGTTTTATATGAGGGCCGGGCTCAGGCCTGGATTTCAGGCTCAAGATCTAGGCCCGATGGTCGGGTCGGACTCAAGCTCGGGCTTGAATATATTCTGTTGATACATATACAAACACCAGCCCAAACTCGACCAGGCCCGGCCCATGATCAGGTTTACTTGCCATTAACTTTTCGTCACAATCCTTATACATGTGACATTATATGACTAATGTTTTTTTTTTTTTTTTTTAATTTCTAAAATACCCTTTCTCGTCATCTTCTCAAAAAGCTTTTTTTATCCCAATTTCTTAGCTCCAAGGTAAAGATTCATCTRCTGCAACACCTTCACCGGTGCAACAAAAACAAGCACTAAAGCCCTTTCCTCTTCTATCTAACAAATGGGATGATTTCTTGAATTCTCTTTTGGGACGAAATCTGCAACCTTTTGGAGGGCCTTCCCACCAAAAGCCATGTTACTTCTATAACGAAATGTAGTGCTTTGTGGAATATATAACAAGAGTCCTAGCTACCATTTAATAATAAGAGACGGAATCAGGTCTTTGCCTCTTCAGTGACCGTTCCAACAATTAACGTCTAAATGTTGACTATCTATTGATGTAGTGCGATCTGGCTGTTCCCTGTTGGAGGATGATCTAGCTTTCAGTCGGACGGCAGGTTAAGTGGATCTGCAAAATAAGATCAAAGAACCTGGGGTGGCTAACCCGGCGAGATCGCTCCGATGCTTAAGTTAGTAAGCTGTTGCGAGCTGAAAATTGCTTTGAGAATGTAGAGAGCTAGAGAGTAGAGAAATAACGCGTACCTTGAACCATTGGGGGTGGAACCTTTATATAGTTGAGTCCTCGCGGGTTTTGCGGATCGGTTCCGGGATCTTCGTCACGATGGGATCCGTTTCCACGTTAATTGGTGGATAACGTTGTCAATTGATAAGGCTTATCAATTCCGCCCGAACCGGGGGAGGAGATAAGGCTAGCCGTTACGCGGCGTGATCCCGTGAGGTTCAGAATCCGTTGGAGGGATTTCCGGGATCATCATGTAGTGGTCTGAGTCGGTATCCCCGAGCTGATGTTTTTTAGTTCCAAGCTCGATTTGTTGCAGACTGGTCATGTCAGGCTGAGTTGTCATCTTAGTCAGGTCGTGTCCACGTGTCCCCTTTTTACTAGGTCGGGCCAAATCGCCCTTCATCAATTGCTCCCCACTCCCCGAGCCAGGGGTCCCAACCCGATGYAGGGAGTTCATGACAAATCCAGGTGAATTTGGCCTGAGTCCAGGCGGCTTGTCGGGTGAATCGCTGGTCGGACCTGTTCGGCCACCCGGCTCAACCAGGAATAACCCAGGTCACGTCTAGTCTATGTGCGGACGTCACACGATCTATAAACTCCGCGGATGTCAAAACACGCGCTAAACCGATTTCAACCTCGGGGGTCGCGCAACCGGTTTTCCTGGGATCCGTTGGATCACTTCAATCTCGACCATTGATTCTTGGACACAATGACTATAAATAGGGGGCCCGTGACTCATTTGCTTCGCCATAAATTCGCTAGCCTTCGATTTGAGGTCGCGCTCAAAGTTCCTTAGCTCAGCTCGGTGTCTCTTCAGTTCTATGTCTTCCCGAGGTCGTCTTCCTTTAGTTCGGTTTCTCTTTGGTGAGTCTTCCCGAGCTCTCCTTTTYGATTCCGTGTATTTTCCATGTCTAGCTTTAGTTTTGATAGTCTTTTAGATGGGAGCAGTGAATCCGCTGGGGCAGGTCGTAGATCGCCACACCGAAGAAGCTACTTTGGGTCAAGATGCGGTCCGCGGTCCTCCTAAGGTGGAATCACCCCAGGAGGCGCGAGAGGCCTCAGGTGATCTGGCATCCACCTTGCATCAAGGTCAGTAGCCAGATAACTTTGGCCCGTTGACAATGACAGCGGATAGGCTCCAGCCTTAGTAGCTCAGTATAGGCTTCCAAACAACTTTGTCTAGTCTTCCCCTAGGTAACTTTCCTTAGGAGCACGGTCATGACGAGATCGTGATCTTCGAGGAGCAGCTCGTAGCTGGTCTTCGTCTTCTACTTCACCCCTTAATTGTCGAAGTTATAAAACTTTTTAACATTACTATAGATCATCTGCACCCGAACTCCATTCAYGATGTAGTAGGAACCATCTCGCTCTTCCACGACTATAACCTTCCTCTTGACCTTGATATATTTTCTTCCATTCTCTCAATAAAGAACTCCTCCTGTGTTCTACCCAAACACAGGTGAACTTACTACCTATCCCCTCATCTGGGCTATAAACTTTTACACGAGCTCCCAAGCAAGGTCCTGACTTGGAAAAGGGGCTACTTTGTGGTTCGTAACACTGAGGGGTGACCTTTCCCGTCCCACTGGAGGGCGGCCATCCAGGATCCCAGTGTCAGACTAGACTTGAAGACAAGAGAAGCGTATCATTTCTGATCGTTTGCCTTTGTTGCAACAACCATGAAGATCCCTACGACCGAATCTTTGGTAGCATGAAAAAGGGAAAGAAGAAGCGAGCTACCAAAAGAGCTCGCATTGAGTCTCGTAGGCTGCCATTCCAGAGCCCGAGCAGCCCATATTCGCCGAGCAACCTCCCGTGATTGATTTGGTCAAGGAGGAATCCGAGAAGGTCTCCCCGCTCCGTGCACCCGAGGAGGCAACTTCTTCGGAGCCCGCCCTTGCAGTTGCTACTTCTTCAAGCAGCGATGAAGTAGCTCAGAGCATATTGACTCCAAAGTATAGCCTTCTTAAGAGTCAAAGCGCAGTATACGCCGAGGAGGTCGCTAGCTGGGCTGAGCTGCCGGTTGCTCAACTCGGAGCACGAGCGGTTACCCACTGTATGGTGGTAACTCTTGTTCTTATGCTAACTCTTGTTCTCTTCTCTTGGCAGGTGAACTCTGCTATACATGCTTTGACGTACCAGTCCGAGGTGCACCTAAAGCGAGCTCTTGCAGCTGAGTCTTCTTCTCACGAGGCTCATGCCGAGCTAAATCTGGCCCCCAATGAGGTTAACYAGTTAAAGAAAGACGCGCGGGCTAAAAAGGAGTTGATCACTCTGTTGATGGCCAAAAAGGAGGAGCTCGCGGGGCAGAAAGTGGGGCTGAAGAGGGAGGTGGAGAACCTCGAAGCTCACGTAAAGGAGCAGACTGAGATGCTCCTTCAAGCAGTGAAGGAGGCTATGGTCAAGGCCATTCAAGAATACAAGGCCTCGAAGGAGTTCCGGAGGAAACTGGTCGAGGTGGGGACGGAAAGCTACCATAAGGGCTTCAAGCTTAATAGGTGGCTGACCCGACGTGAATTTGCTCAGCTCGACCTTAGCGCCATTACTACTTCGAGGGTTACAGAGGAAATGGCTATCGAAGCTGCTGAAGATCCGGACTCCAAGGCAGAAAGCGACAGCGAGCTGCTCGGTGACATCGAGGAGACCAGTGCTGATGAATGTATGGACCCTCCTAGTAAAGCCTCGGACAAGGGCGAAGAGCACCGATCTGTAGTGAACTTTTTTTTCTTTTCTCCTCTTTTATTGAAATCTTATTTCAATGAAAATACACTTTTTGACTTTTGTTCAAAAATGTTCCGTGTAAGTAACTCCTGAACTGGCGAGCTAACCAAGTAGGAGTAGAAATGTGTAGGTTACCCCGAACTGTTGAGCTACCGAGCTGGACTACAAGTAGGGATAACCGAAATAGAATTTTTCCAAGTGGAGGTTACCCTGAACTGTCGAACTACCGAGCTAGACTACTAGTAGGGGTAACTTTGTATAATGTACGCCGAAGTGAGCGGACATTGTAGGGTATATACCCGACTTGTCTTTACATGGGCTACTCGCTTAGACTTCGGTTGTCCCTTAGAGCTAGTGGGTCCAACCTATTGTTATATGCCGAATAGGACTAGACGTCATAGGGTTTATACCTGAACTGTCTATGCCTTAGGCATGAGGGGTGATTTGCCTATGCCGAAGAGGCGACTAGGACTTGTTTGCCTATGCCGAAGAGGCGAATAGGACTTGTCTGCCCATGCCGAAAAGGCGACTGGGACTTGTCCGCCTTTGCCGAAGAGGCGACTGGGACTTGTCCACCCATGCCAAAGAGGCGACTAGGACTTATTGTAGTGTCGAGGTCTTATGTCAGCTCGACATCATGGCCCTTAGGCTTCTAGGAGTGACTCACAGTCMTCTCTACAGTTTGGCGATCACAGGTAGTATCTTCTCAAGTTGCCGATGTTCCATACTCGAGGTACTTGTTTTACTTCCAAGGTCTCGAGCTCGTACGTACCTTCCCCAAATACCCGTCTTACTTGGTACGGACCTTCCCAGTTTGGTCCGAGCTTACCGACACCGGACTCAAGTACCATAACCTTCCGAAGAACCAGGTCACTAACATGGAAGTGTCGCTTCTAGACCCGGGCGTTATAGTACCGAGCTACTCTCTGCTGGTAAGCTGTAGTCCGGATGTATGCTAGGTCTCGTACTTCTTCCACCAGGTCGAGGTTGGTATGGAGCTCGTCATTGTTTGTCTACTCGTTGTAGGCCTCTAAGCATAGTGTTGGCACCTCGATCTCTACTGGGATCACTGCTTCCATGCCGTAAGTGAGGTTGAAGGGAGTCTCACTCGTGGCTGTCTTGATGGTAGTCTGATAGGCCCATAACACACTTGGCAGTTCGTCTACCCATAGTCCTTTCGCTCAAGCTAAGCGAGCTTTCAGTCCACGGAGTATAGCTCTATTGGTAACTTCCGCTTGCCCGTTTGGCACACCAATTCTGATACTTGATGTCCTCGAATTGCTTTCCGTTGTCGGAGATGAGTACCCGAGGTAGCCCAAAGCGACATACTCTCTTCCTCCAGAAGAAATTTTGTATGTTGCGGGTTGTGGTCGTCGTTAGGGGTTCCGCTTCCACCCACTTTGTGAAATAATCCACTGCTACCACCAGAAACCTCCTCTGTCCTGTCGCATGCGGGAATGGGCCAAGTATGTCGATTCCCCACTGTGCGAAGGGCCATGGGCTGGTGAGGTATTTGAGGTTGGCAATAGGTTGGTGGTGGATGTTGGCATGCCTTTGACACTTGTTAAACTTCTTGATGAGCTCGAGTGCTTCTGCCTTCATTGTGGACCAGTAGTAACCTTGTCATAGCGCCTTTTGGGTGAGAGCCCTGCCCCCCAAGTGTCCACCACACAAGCCCTCATGGGTGTCGCGGAGAATGAGCTCGGCCTCTGAGGGTCGCAAGCAACGCAAGTAGGGGAGCGTGAAAGATCTCCAATACAGCTGCCCGTCTATAATGACGTACTTAGCTGACTAGCGCTCAACCCTTCTGGTCGCATTGCGATCTACAGGGAGGGTCCCATGAAGAAGATAACTCACGAGTGTGTCAATCCAGCTCGACTCTGCTTGTGCTACAAGAGTGACCTCTCCTACCCCCCGAGAATGCTAGGCCGAGGTAGGTCCTCTATGTACACAGTCCGCATGGTGTTGCTGCTTGTGCTGCCTAACCGGGACAAGGCATCGGCCTTAGCATTCTCAGATCTCGGAATTTGCCTGATGAAATAAGATATGAAGCCGCGTAGAACCTCTTTGACCTTGGCCAAATAAGCAGCCATGGTGGGGTCGCAGGCTTCATACTCACTGCTGACTTGGTTGACCATGAACTGGGAGTCGTTGTAGATGATAAGATGTTTATCCTTTACTTCCTTCRTTAAAGTGAGCCTGACTACTAATGCCTCGTATTCTACTTCGTTGTTGGACGCTGCGAACCCGAACCAGAGCGTGTATTCCAGCTTCACCCCGCTTGGACCGTACAAAATTATGCCCGCATTGCTTCCTTGTTGGTTGGACGAGCCATCAACGTGGAGGATCCAGGGCTCCTCATACCAGGTCAAACTTGCTCTAACCGGGATTGGTGCCGCACTGGATGAAGTTTCCTCTGTGTGCTCAAGCTCGGCCAACTCGGGGGTTGCGGGTCGAATTGCCACGAAATCGGCTAAGGCTTGGTCCTTAATTGACATCCGAGGTTCGTACCAGATGTCGTACTCACTGAGTTCGATAGCCCATTTCGTCAATTTTCTGGACACCTCGAGCTTGAGCAGGATCTGCCTCAGAGGCTTGTTGGTGAGGATGACGATGGTGTGGGTTTGAAAGTATGGACGAAGCTTCCGAGCTGCTATGACTAGCGCGTACGCCAGCTTCTCGATCTCCAAATACCTTGTTTCAGCATCCTGCAAAACCTTAATAACATAGTAGATGGGTCATTGGACCCGATCTACCTTTTTTATCAGTATCGAGTTGACCACCTCATCACTCGCGGAGAGGTACAACTTTAAAATATCCCCTTCCTTGGGTCGGGTCAGAACCGAGATACTAGCTAGGTATTTTTTTCAGCTCGTCGAAGGCGAGTTGACACTCCGCGGTTCACTCAAAGTCTTTGATTTTCTTTATAGCTTTGAAGAAAGGTAGGCAGCGATCTGCCGACTTAGACATAAAACGACTCAGAGCGGTTATGCGGCCATTCAACCTTTGAACCACTTTTAATTTGCGAGGTGGTCTCATATCTAAGATGGCCTTTATCTTTTTCGGGTTGGCTTCGATGCCACGTCGGTTGACTATGTAGCCCAAGAATTTACCCGAGGTGACGCCGAAGACACATTTGTTGGGATTTAACTTCATGTTGTAATTTCGTAAAATTTCAAAAACATTTTGCAAATCATTTAATAAAAATTTTGAAAATTGGGTCTTAACAACCATATCATCTACATAACATTCAACTTTACTGCCGATTAACGACTCAAAAGTCCTATTTACAAGTCTTTGAAAGGTTGCCCTGGCATTTTTTAGTCCGAAGGGCATAACCTTATAGCAGTACGTCCAAGCTCGGCTATGAAGGCCRTTTTTTCCTCATCGGTAGGGTCCATCCTGATCTGGTTATAACCCGAGTATGCATCCAGAAAGCTCAGCAACTCATGCCCTGAGGTCACATCCACTAGGCAGTCGATCTTGGGCAGTGGGAAGCAGTCCTTTGGGCAAGCTCTATTTAGGTCGGTATAATCGACGCCCATGCGCCATTTACCATTGGCCTTTCTTACTAGAACTGGGTTAGCTACCCAGCTCGGGTAATGGACCTCCCTGATGAAGTCCGCCGCTAAGAGCTTCCCGACCTCTTCGTGCTTGATTAAAGGATTAATATTTAATTTGTGAGTTAGGACTTTTGAACCTATGCTGGGTATTTCTGCCGCGGACGAAGCAAATACATCTAAATTTACAAATAAAAAACTTACCAGCTAAGAGCGAAGTGATTCCTTGATCGAAGCACCGATCTGGAGGGTCTTAGCTGGATCATCTGTTGAGACCAGGATGTGAATCATCTCCTTTGTCGGTGTAGCTCATTCCTCGGCATACTCCGTAGGTCGCTTGAGTTCGACGTCAGCCGCTAGCTTGGCTTTCCCCTTGAGGGCRGCAACGTAGCATTTGCGAGATTCGAGCTGGTCGCCTCGCACCACCCCTACTCCATAGTCCATAGGGAACTTCCTTGCCAAGTAGTAGGTGGATACTACCGCACGTAGGTGGATACTACCGGTGTCAGACTGGACCTAAAAACAAGGGAAGTGCTCCAATCTTGGTTGGAGCTCGGCCTAAACTTCGCGGACTACATGGTTGAAGACAAGCTTGTGCAGGCTGGCTTGAGTCCTGGTAGGTCGTCTATGTTTGTGTCTTTACTTTATTTCTGATAAAGTTGTTGAAGTTTTACTTCTGTTGCAGCTCCCATGAAGCTTGTTGCGGATCAACTTCTTGACCGGATGAAGGGGAAGAAGAAGCGAGCTACCAGAAGAGCTTGTGTCGAGTCACCGCAGGCTACCGTGCCTGAGTCCGAACAGTCCTCCAATGTGCAACCTCCGGTGATCGATCTGATCGAGGAGGAACCAGGGAAGGCCTCCCCACTTCGCGCGCCCGAGGAGGCATCTTAGAAGCCCGCTCCTGCAACCGCATGGTGGTAAGTTCAGAGCAYCTTGACTCTGAAATATAGCCTGCTCAAGAGAAAAAGCGTGGTGTACACTGAAGAGGTTGCTAGTTGGGCCAAACTATCAGTCACTCAGCTTGGAGCTCGAGCGGCTACTCACTGCATGGTGGTAAGTTTCGTCTTGACTTCTTTAATTTCGTGCTTTAAGACTTTTCCGGATACTAACTGTGGTTTTCTTGGCAGGTGAACTCTGTCGTGCACGCTCTGACGTACCAGTCCGAGCTACACTTGAAGTGGGCTCTTGTAGCTGAGTCCTCGTCTCAGAGGCTCACGCCGAGTTGAATCTAGCCCGTAGCAAGATCAACCAGTTGAAGAACGATGCTCGGGCTCAGAAGGAGCTCATTTCATTGTTGATGTCCGAGAAGGCTGCACTAATGTCTGAGAAGGTAGCGGTGGAGCGGGAGGGGGAAAACCTCGAAGCCCATGTCAAGGAACGAACCGAGGTACTCCTTCAGGCGGTGGAAGAATCCAAAGCTAAGGCCGTCAAAGAGTACACGAGCTCGGAGGATTTCCAAGGAGAGCTGATGGAAGCTGAGACAGAAGGTTACCGCAAGGGCTTCAAGCTCAGCAGGTAGCTGACTAGGTGTGAGTTCCCAAAGCTCGATCTGACCGCTATCACCACCTCGAGGGTTACAAATGAAATGGCCATCGAAGCCACTGAAGACCCTGACTCTGAGACAGAAACTGACGACGAGCCGCTTGACATCGGAGAGGCCGATGCTGAGGAAAGGGTTGATCCTCCGACTGAGGCCTCAGATAAGGRCGAAGAACACTGAGTCTTCCTTGAAAATCCCGGGCCTGCGACCTTGGCTTAGAGAATTTTCTCCTTTTTTTTTTGTAACGAGCTCTTTACATTAATGAAGTACACTTTTTTTTTTCCAAATGCTCTAAATGCAAATAATTCTCTAACTGGTCGAACTAACCAAGTATAGGTTACCCAGAAATGTCGAGCTACCGAGCTGGACAACAAATAGGAGTAACTTCGCACGATGTACCCGAGGTGTGTGGACATTGTAGGGTATCTACCCGACCTGTCTGTGTGCGTGGACATTGTAGGGTATTGCCTTAGGTTTCCGATGTTCCACGCTTGAGGTACCTGTTTTCCTTATAAGGTTCTGAGCTCATACGTACCTTCCCCGAGTACTCGTCTTACTCAGTACGGACCTTCCCAGTTCGGTCCGAGCTTACCGACACTAGSCTCAGGTACCATGACTTTTCTGAGAATCAGGTCGTCGACACGGAAGTGTCGTTTCTTGACCCGGGCATTATAGTACCGAGCCACCCTTTGCTGGTAGGCTGCAGTCTGAATATACGCTAGGTCTCGTAATTCTTCCACCAGGTCCAGGTTGGTACGGAGCTCGTCGTTGTTCGCTTCTTCGTCGTATGCCTCCAGGCATAATGTAGGTACCTCGATCTCGGCTGGGATTACCACTTTCGTGCCATAGGTGAGGTTGAAGGGGGTTTCACCCGTGGCGGTCTTAACGGTGGTTTGGTAAGCACATAGTACACTGGGCAGCTCGTCTACCCATAGTCCCTTAGCTCGGGCTAAGCGAGCCTTTAGTCCATGGAGTATAGCTCTGTTCGTAACTTCCGCCTGCCCGTTTGCCTGAGGGTGTGCCACCGAAGTGAAGTTCTGTTGTATCCCCATCTCGGCGCACCAACTCTAGAACTTGATATCTTCGAATTTCTTACCGTTGTCAAAGATAAGCACCCGAGGTAACCCGAAGCGGCATACTATATTCCTCCAAAAGAAGTTTTGTATGCTTCGGGCTGTGATTRTTGGTAGGGGTTCCGCCTCTACCCACTTCATGAAGTAATCCACTACTACCACCAGGAATCTCCTCTATCCTGTCGCTGGCGGGAATGGTCCAAGAATGTCGATTCCCCACTACGCAAAGGGCAATGGGCTAGTGAGGTACTTCTGGTCGGTAGTAGGTCGGTGGTGGATGTTGGCGTGCCTTTGGCATTTATCTCACTTCTTGACAAGCTCGAGTGCGTCTGCCTTCATTGTGGGCTAGTAGTACCCCTGTCAGAGCTTTTCTAGGCGAGAGCCCTGGCCCCCAAGTGTCCACCACACAGGCCTTCATGAGTGTTGCAGAGAATGAGCTCAGCCTTTGAGGGTCGCAAGCAGCACAAGTAGGGGAGCATGTAGGATCTCCGATACAGTTTCCCATCTATCATGACGTACTTGGTTGCCTGGTGCTCTACCCTTTTGGCCGCATTGCGATCTGCAGGAAGGGTCCCATGGAGCAGGTAGCTCGCGAGTGGGTCAATCCAACTTGGCTCCGCTTCTGCAACAAGAGCGACCTCTTCTGCCCCCCCCGAGAATGCTAGGCCGAGGTAGGTTCTCTATATAGACGGTCCTCATGGTGTTGTTGCTCATGTTGGCCAACCAGGACAAGGCATCGGCNCGCAAACAACGCAAGTAAGGGAGCATGTAGGATCTTAGGTACAACCGTCCGTTTATCATGATGTACTTGGTTGCCTGTCATTCTACTCTTTTGGCTGTGTTGCGATCTGCAGGTCGGGTTTCGTGAAGCAGGTAGTTCGCGAGTGGGTCAATCTAACTCAACTCTGTTTCTGCAACAAGAGCGACCTCTTCTGCCCCCCCCCGAGAATGCTAGGCCGAGGTAGGTTCTCTATATAGACGGTCCTCATGGTGTTGTTGCTCATGTTGGCCAACCAGGACAAGGCATCGGCCTCAGCGTTCTCGGACCTTGGAATCTGCTTGATGAAATATGACTGGAAGTTGCGTAGAACTTCCCTGACCTTGGATAGATAAGCAGCCATGGTGGGGTCACGAGCTTCATAATCACCGGTGACCTAGTTGACCACGAGCTGGGAATTACTGTAGATAATGATGTGTTTTTCTTGTACTTCGTTCGCTAGAGTGAGTCCAGCTATCAGTGCTTCGTACTCCGCTTTGTTATTAGATGCTACAAACTCGAACCACAGTATGTACTCCAGCTTCACCCCGCTTGGACCGTACAGAATAATGTCGGCTCTGCTTCCTTGTTGATTAGATGAGCCGTCTACATGGAGGATCCAGGGCTCCTCATCCCAGGTCGGCCTTGCTYTAACCGAGACTGGAGCCACACTGGTTGAGGCTTCCTCTCTGTGCTCGAGCTCGATCAATTCGGGGACTGCGATGCTGAAGGTACATTCTGCAACGAAATCAGCCAAGGCTTGGGCTTTAATCGCTATCTGAGGCTCGTATCAGATGTCGTACTCGCAGAGTTCGATGGCCCACTTCGTCAGTCTGCCAAATACCTCGGGCTTGAGTAAGATTTGCCTTAGAGGTTTGTTGGTGAGGACGACGATGGTGTGGGCTTGGAAGTACGGACGAAGCTTCCAAGCTGCTATTACTAGCGCGTACGCCAGTTTCTCGATCTTTGGGTACCTTGTTTTGGCATCCTGCAAAACTTTACTGACATAGTAGATAGGTCGTTGGGCCCGATCCACTCGCGGAGAGGTACCGAGCTGACTACCTCATCTCTCGCGGAGAGGTATCGAGCTGACTACCTCATCTCTCGCGGAGAGGTACAGCTTTAAAACATCTCCCTCCTCGGGCCGGGTCAGAATCAGGATTCTAGCTAGGTATTTTTTTAGCTCGTCAAAGGCGAGCTAGCATTCTTCGGTCCACTCGAAGTCCTTACTTTTCTTAATTGCCTTGAAAAAAGGCAAGTAGTGATCTGTTGACTTGGCCATGAAGCGGCTTAAAGCGGCTATACGACTGTTCAGCCTYTGATCCTCCTTCAATTTATGAGGTGGCCTCATATCTAGGATGGCCTGTATTTTTTTMAGGGTTGGCTTCGATGCCATGTTGGTTGACTATGTAGCCCAGGAATTTACCCGAGGTGACATCAAAGACACACTTGTTAGGATTTAACTTCATATTATACTTGCACAAAATTTCAAAAACACAATGTAAATCATTTATTAATCAGTTTGAAAACTGGGTCTTGACGACCATGTCGACTACATAGCACTCAACCTTATTGCCGATCAACGACTCAAATATTCTGTTTACAAGACTTTGGAAGGTCGCCCCGACATTTTTTAGCCCAAAGGGCATGACCTTGTAGCAGTACAATCCTAGTCTAGTTATGAATGCCGTTTTTTCCTCGTCAGCAGGGTCCATCTGGATCTGGTTGTATCCTGAGTACGCGTCCAGGAAACTCCGCAACTCGTGCCCTGAGGTCGCATCCACTAGATGGTCGATCTTAGGGAGTGGGAAACAATCCTTCGGGCAAGCTTGATTCAGGTCGTTATAATCGACACACGTGTCATTTACCGTTGGCCTTTTTTACTAGAATTGGGTTAGCCACCCAGCTCGGGTAATGGACCTCCCTGATGAAATCGGCTACAAGGAGCTTCCCGACCTCCTCGTCGACTATCCTCTAGCGCTCCGGGGCGAGGTTGCATTTTTTCTGTCTAATTGCCCCGACTAAAGGATCAATATTCAATTTGTGAGTTATAATACTAGGATCTATTTCAGGCATCTCTGCCGCAGACCATGCAAATATGTCTAAATTTTTAAGTAAAAAGCATACCAACTGAGAACGGAGTGGTTCCTCAATCGATGCACTGATCTGGAGAGTTCTGGCTAGATCTTCCTTCGAGATCGGGATGTGGACCGTCTCTTCAGTTGACGTAGCTCGCTCCTCGGGATACTCCACAGGTCGTTCGAGCTCGATATCAGCCGCTCGCTTGGCCTTCCCCTTGAGAGCGGTGACATAGCACTTACGAGACTCGAGCTGGTTGCCTCGCACTACCCCTACTCCGTAGTCCATAGGGAACTTCATGGTCAGGTAGTAGGTGGAAACCACTGTGCGAAGTGCATGGGTAATAGGCCGACCTACTATGGTGTTGTACGGGGAGGGAGTTGCGACCACCAAGAATGTATGCTCGAATCTCACGATGTTGGGCCACGTGCCGACCTCTACGGGTATTGAGACTCGACCTAGCAGTCTGACATCTTCTCTACTGAAGCCCACCAGGGGTGTAACTGTCGGCTTGAGATTGCCTTCCTGGAGTTGGAACTTGTCGAAGACATCCTTGAACAGGATGTCASCTGAGTTGCCTGAATCGACCAGGATGCGCTTTACTTAGAAGTTGTTGATCCTCATCTTTACGACTAGGGTATCATCATGGGGATACTGAACCCCGTGCACATCATCCTCTGTAAAGAATATTGGACCTTTCAGCYTAGGTCGCTTTGGTGGATTCTGCTCCTCACGTTCRCAAACCGAGGCTTTCCTTGCTGCTGAGGTGCAGCCCGCGATGATGGACCCGCCAATAATCATATTGATTACTTCGCGGATTGGTCTCTCTTCGGGGAGTTGTCTCTATGGCTGCTCACTCTGTCTGCTGCTGGACTCAAGAGCATTTCTCCTTTGCTTCCCCTACCGATCTCGTCGTGGAGATTTCTACAATTCTCG
>NW_010729353.1:351478-406243 GCF_000365185.1 Nelumbo nucifera | reverse complement strand
GGGGCTTCAATCTTCTGGTTCATCTCCTCTTCGGTCCCGATGAACTGATTGGCGAGCTTGAGGAATTCAGTGATGTCTTTGGGCTTGTTTGCCACTACGTGCCACTTGAATTCCCTTTGGGTAATACCCTTCTTTGYTGCCGTGAGTCTTACAACGGGATCCAGGTCAGGGATCTGCAAACAAGTGTCATTGAAGCGTTTGATGTAGCTTCGAATCGACTCCCCTTCCCTCTGGACTATGTTGAGGAGGCTTTCTTGTGACCTCGGACACTTCTTGCTAGTGATGAAGTGCGAGGTGAACATCTGCACGAATTGCGCCCAACTCTTGATCGTCCCGGGCACGAGGTTCCTGTACCATGTGCGAGCTTCTCCTTTGAAGGTCGTAGAGAAGGCAATGCACATGCAAGATTCTTCAGCCCTAGCTAGATGCATCTAGGGCTAGAAGGAGTCTACATGGTCATTTGGGTCAAATGACCCGTCATACTTATCCAACGGAGGTACTTTGAAGTCCTTCGGCATCGGGGTCGCCAGGAGCTCGGAGGACAAAAGAGATGACACGGAGAGGAGGGGAGCGGTCTTCATGGCTTCCGAGCTTGCCTCCTATTTACCCTTAGGCTACTCGGGTTGACTAGGTCCAGCGAGTTGGCTTGGAGCTACTACTCGACATGCCTTAAGACGCTACCTTTGTTGCTTCCTGACTGGCTCTGCATTRGTCCTGCTGACCTCCGTGTTGTTGGGCAATGTCCTGGCATGGAGTGGCTCGAACTGCTGATGTTGGCTGATGTGGACAGAGGGGCCTCATCTGGAGTCCGCGGCCAGAACCCCGAACTGGTTCCCTACAAGCGAACCTTCAAGTTGCGAGGGCCGAGGTGAAGTAGCTCTAGCGGGCTGAGTGTCTCCCGACCTGTTCACTTGCTACGAGGCGAGAGGGGTAACTTGCCTTTCCCTCCTGCCGTGGGATGAGACCTGGCTCTCAAGAGGATTCTAGATCTAGGAAGTCTCTCCCCGACGAGGAGGGCAATTGTTCTGATAGCGAGACTTGTTTTATTGTGCTGCCGGATGCCGAGGTGGAACCGACTATTGATTCTGCTGCAGCGGTGGGAACTACTGTTGGTAGATGTGGTGCAAAACCTGCTGCTGGTAATGCTGAGATTGCTGGACCTGTTGCATTTGGGATTGAATAGCCCGCACGCAGTGTACCAGGTCGTCRAGCTGATTCTGTCTGACTCCAGGGGGAAGCACAAATGGTTCAACAAAGGTAGCACCCACTACAGGAGGAAGTGGTGCGTTCACGGGCACAGTTGCTTGAGGCACAGTCAGCGTTGGGATCCCACCCGCAGAGAGCGGTATGGTGAACTGACCGATGGACACAGTCGAGATCTGAGGTTGCCCTTGGAGACATTCATTTCTCCGTTCTGTCCGGCGTTGCTGGAGGATACCATTGATTCTGAGTTTGAGATTTTTGGTGGAAAGAGGCTTCTAGTAGTGCTTCCCACAAATGGCACCAATTGATTTAGCGCTATCTGGCTGCTCCTAGCTGGAGGTGACTTGGCTTCCAGACGGATGGCAGACTGAACTTGCAAGGATATAAGAGAACCCCGGGATGCTAACCCGGCAAGGTCGCTCCGATGCTTAAGTCAGTAGGCTAGTAGCGAGCTAAAATTGCTTGAAAATGAGAGAGCTTGAGAGCAGGAAATCAAGCATACCTTGCACCCCTGGGGGGTGGAGCCTTTATATAATGGAGTCATCGCAGGTTTCGCAGAGTAGTTCTGGAATCCTCGTCACGATGAGATCCGTTTCCATGGTAATGGGAGATAGTGTTGCTAACTGATAAGGTTTATCGAGTTCGCCCGAATCGATCGGGGGAGATAACACTGGCTGTTCGCGGCGTGATCCCGTGAAGTCTGAGAACTGTCGGAGGGATTTTCGGGATCCTCGCAGTGGCACGTCGGTATCCCCGAGCTGACGCCTTTAAGTCCCGAACTGGACTGAATGTCGAAGTGCCTTGGCATGTAAGTGTTCTTGTTGTGATCTGGTACCAAGGCGATCTCATTTCGGGGTGACCCTGTCTCGAGGTCACTTTAGCCCGGGGTAGATGGGTACCCAAGACTGTTATGCTGCGGGCTGATCATGCTGAACTGTCATCTGTTAGTCAAGTCGTGTCCACGTGTCCCCCTGTTACGAGGTCGGGCCAAGTCACCCTTCATCACAACACAACGATTTGAATAGCTTATTAGTAGTGGTGGTAACAGGCCAAATAAYGTATTAATGGCGACCAAACAGTTTTAAGTAGTGAAACTATGAGGTGCACTTACAGTTTCACGATGATATGCCGACAGCAGTTGAAGACTGAAGTGCTTTTGCAGCAGAAGATAGTTGAAGAGTGAAGATTGAGAATGGTTACACCGACGATTAGTGTTGGAAAGAAAAAAACTGACCCAATTAGGGTTTAGGAGTTAGGACCATTTCTTCGATTGTAAGTAAAGTAGGGGTTGGGGCATGGGATTCATCTTGTGCCCTTCAAACGTATTATATATTACATTATATTAATGACTTTATTTGAAGAGCATTTGGGTATTTTAGAATTTTAAATTATATATAAAATATAGACAAGTACGGACAGGCCCATTGCAGATTTCTGAATTCCACTGCAGATCTAGGTCAAAACCCCCCCACTTTATATATTAGTTCCCGTCTGTGAATTGACATTAATTCCGAAYTGACACCTACCCCAATTGTACTTTAGGCCTAAAAATTCTGACCTTGGACTGAATGGTTTTGAGGTGTGCATGGTATGTGTGGGCCTTTATTTTTTCATGCTTAAGCCCTATAGAATTTCATGCTAAGGGGTGTATAATAGAATAAAAACCTACTCAAGGATGTCACCTAAGGCCAAAGCTTTTAGGTTCAATGGTTTTGAGGTGTTGTATGTTGGTTTTTATTTATTCTCTAACACACAGCCATCGAATTAATTGGTTGTGTGAAACACATCCTTCCCGAATAACTTCTTCGTTCCTCCATCTTGTTCTGTCTATTGTCACATCTCTTGTTTATGTATAATCTTCTTAACTAAATTGAATCTATATACAAAATTGTATATAGATTCAATTTAGAATCACTCCCTTTAATACAATC
The DNA here is from genome assembly GCF_000365185.1 of Nelumbo nucifera. The sequence goes on along the minus strand of NW_010729353.1, from coordinate 403,109 downwards.
AATTAATCAAACTTGTATACAAAGAATCCTCATCCTGTAACATCCACCAAAACTTGAGTCGCTGTGTAGTTTCACTCTTGCAGTACTCTCACGAGGTAATAATATTGCTGATAGAAAACTTCTCATTGTGCTTTAATATTTAATGAAGAAATGCATACTTGAAAAAATTTCATTAAAATAACACAAAAGTTTCAAACCTTGAGAAAAATCTCTGTTAAAAGAATAGAATTAAAAGAATATGACATAGGAAACAGTAGAGTCAAATAAGAAAGCTAATTATCTATCTTCCAAATAATCTGAAAGAAAGAGAAAGCTTTACTCTTTAGACACTTGGACAAAGGACTAACATAACCTCGATCAAGCAATGCTCACAATGGTTTTGAGTGGGCATTCATCCATCATCAGTCATCACCACAAGAACATCATATATCATCAGTAAGTTGGTGGGTGTGGGGGATACAGTACTCCTGTGTATGTTGCTGCAACAGTAAGCATTAATTCCATAAAATTAGTATTAAGTAATTAATTAAGCTTAGACATATGTAGAGGAACCCAGATGATGAAGAAGAGATAAAAGAAATGAATGAATCAAGTTAATTACCTGGATACGATGGGTAGGTTTGTGGAGGATAAGTGGGCGTTGGATATGCATGTTGAGGAGGATACGACCCAACTGGAGGAGAAGGATAAACAGATGATGGAAACGGGGCCGTTGGATTAGGCGGGAAAGAAGGGTAATGAGGTTGAGATGGAGGGGCAGGATAAAGAGGCGTGGTGCACATAGTATTAGCATTGTTTGCTACTGCAGGTCTCTGCAATTAATGATGTAAGGCTTAATTACTATCCTATCCTATGTGCTTAATGATAGTAATAGAAACTGAGGGATTGGATTCGGTTCGATTCAAGCTTACATTCAACTGTGGACAGTGCAACATAAGTCGAACATCTCCGGCATACCTGGACGTGGATTAATAATATTGTAAAGTTAGTTTTGAGATGAAAAGTAATTATGTCTAGGGTGGGTGGGTGAGTGATATATAAAGTATGTACCTTCCATGTTTACTCTGTATTGACCAGGTGTTGTCCTCATAGCCTTGAGAAAGGGCCTTATGGAGTTGAATCCTAGTAGAAAAGAGAAAGCGAAAGAGAAGCTAGCAGACTTTGACATGGTTGAGCTCAGATTGATGCAGAAATTAATTAACCCATTGTTTAATTCTTTGGTTTCATTTTCTTAATTTTATGAGTTATGACATAATTGATTGATTGACCTATTTGACTCAAATAGTTGAATCACTTGTCCAAATCCAAATCACCCGGATGAAAAAGGTGGTTCTATTTCCTGTGGCGTGGTCGTTTGGTAAGTCTTTTCATGTGGTCTTTTGGTCTTTTCATAACTCTTTGGAAGGCTAATCTCCTTTTTGACAGTGAAAGACATGAAGCTAAAAAGACCTATGATGCGTCTTTCTGTACCTAAAATCTTTCATTTAACTCTGTAGACGATGGTACACGAGGATAATTATCGTTATCAAATGGCCTAAATCTTTAAAGACAAGACTCCAAAAACTCATTATATCTCTTGGTTTCTAAACTTTCAAAATATCTTCTTAATAGAACTTGCCAAACGATCCACACCTTAAATTGATTCTGAATCTTCCTTGCCACCTAGCTAATTGAATGAAAACAATAGCCAATTTAGAGATTCCGGTTCCTATCTGAATTGGGATTAGCATGGACAACTTGGGCTTTAGTGGGATTACTTAATTGGTATGTGATATGTGTTTTTGGAAGTGTAGTTGATCAATCAATATATTCTCATCACAATGAATTAATCTTGATATATATGTATATACATGTTAGGAAGGGGAGAGAGAGAGAGAGAGAGGGAGAGAGAATTACTTTCCACTGCCGATGAAGTCATCAGTAGTAAGTGTATTGCTGTTCCATACCGAAACACTCAACTCGCGTATCCCTTCAATGAGGGTGTAGCTGAACTTCTCTTGGAAAACAGGGTTCTTGCCTCCATCTGCACCAAATCAAGGAAGAAACATTAACTGATGGCCGGGTTCAGGGAGGAAGAAAATGAATTAATTACGCAGTTAATGAGATTRCAGAATTAATACTGGACACGGAAACCTACCAGTCGAGGTCCTGGTCCGGAACCTGGTGTTCCCATATTCGATGAAAACGTAAGGATCCTGCCTTGAAATCCACTCTGTGTCCTTCAATCTGGTGCACCCTACAACTGTATTAACCAGAGAAACCCAAAATCAGAAGAAAATCGATATGATGAAGAAATTTAATGAAGATGGTGTGCATGCAAAATTAAAATGAACCCGTGCAGACATACCTGTAACCTCAAGCTGCAGGCCTTGAATCGACATGGATGCTTACGGGGTGGATGGAGTTCTGTAATCTGTATCAATCAATGATGGAAAATATCGCAAAGAGCGAGAGACCACCCTTTTAAAGAACTCAGAGACAGAACATGCATGCAACATAAGATGATCCTTATTAAGTGGGTCAAACCCAGATGGTCCTGAGACAAATCAATTGTAAATGGGAGCTGGCAACTGGTTCTTCGAATGGGTAAAACTAATAAATTAATTTCGAAACAAACTCAAGACTTACAACAACAAGAGCTCATGCATGCATCCTGATCAAAACAGCTTTATTATTGATAGTTTGGTAGGAACAGCCTAAAAAAGTTTTACCCATTGATATTCCACATCAGCTTCATAATGGGCTCCACATGTACAGAGCTGACGTGGTGTAGCATGACTTCCCCAATTTCTACTTAAAACCTGGGAAGTAGATGATGATGAGGTTTGAGAGGTCATCAGTTCAAATTTCAACTCTGTTGGGTTACTTGTAAGCACTCGTACATTATTTAAAAATTAACGAATTGGCCAAGACTGCATGTGCAGAGGGAGAGAGAAAGAGAGAGGGCAAAAGAATGAAAGCGACCCTTGGATTCCTAAATAAAGCCCTAACTAGATGTTCCTTTCCCCATTCTATATTAAAAAGGCTTTTAATTCATTGATAACATTCCCTCAACTTTCTTCCTTAGCACCCAGAGAAATATATATTTCCTTCTTAACTAATTGGCTGCTGATAATTAGGGCATTGATTACTTTAGTTTATATATCAAGTTAATCCTGATGCAAGCTAGAAACCATATGATTAGAACCCAATTAGATTAAAGTAAACATACTTCAGTACATTGACAATGAGGTTGTCATTGATTTTAAAATGCCAAGTCAACAGATAATACAATTCTTTTTGCATTCTAGTTAGTTAGCTTCATTAATTTGTTTGACTTTGCATATAGTGGTGTTAATTCGATTGGATTTGGTCCAATCCGATCCATTCCAATGTGAGTCTATTATAAATGGGCAAGGTCCAATTCAATCTAATGAATATTTTGGATCATTTTAGACAGATCCAGTTTAATGTTTGGACCGTTCAATCTGTTTAAATTCATTTTAATATAGATTGGTTCAACCCAAAATTGGTTCATTGACACTTATATTCTTATCTTATATCAAAGGACAAGATATTGATTTAATCCAACCCAATCAAATATAAATTTATTACGGATGGATCAGGTCCAATCCAATCTAATAAATATTTTAGACCGAATTAATCCATCCAAAACCGGTCCATTGACACCCTTATTTGCATATAAGCTGAAGTCAATAATAAATTATTAATAACAAAGAACAATTATATTATCACACTAAAATTTTATTATTTTTATTGATTTCAATGAATATAATTAAAATGCATGCCAGTTTGTTTGGTTGGTGAAGTTCTTAATGCTTTTACTTCCAGGATATTCCCCCTCTCTCTCTCTCTTTTCAAAGGGATTTTGAGAAGGCACCTCACATTAGGGTAGATAATCTCGACCAGTGGATCAAAGGGAGTCCTTATAAAGCCATTCATACATGGCAGCATGGCCTACACACTTTTAGTCCGATTAATTCAACTTTTGCATCTTTGGCTGTTTTTGGTTGCAATACCATAAATCTTGACCGACTGCAAATTTTTTTACCGGTTCAATTTTGCTTACGTTTGTTTGTAATTATAATTTATATTTTTACCTGATACAAAATTTGTGCCAGGTTCAATTCTTTCCCATGTAAAAATATTGGGGCTACATCTCCTGCCATACTCCTATAACCCTCCTATTACCTTCAGTTTCTTTCATTTAAAGTCACTCATTTTACTTCCGATTTTGCTTTACACAAACAAATTAAGGCTCAGTTTGGAAAAAGTATAAATACAAATTTATACAGTACAAATGCATATAAAATAATACAAAATGCAAGGTTTTGCATTTTACATATTTGTATTTATATTCCTTCCAAATTGAGCCAAGAAAAGTCAAATGTGAAACAAAAATAAACCAAAATTTGCACACAACCCGTTTGCACTCCCATGGATTTAAACCAGTGCAAAAGAAAATTTTGTGTTGCAACCTTACACAGGAGTAACATCCCCACTACCGTCTTAGATTTGTCATCCAATCAGCTGCTGACTAGGTTTCTCTAATTACAAGCGAATAACACAGTTTAACCTGTATTTGCTTCTAATATGGAACAGCCCAAACAGCCAGCCAAATCACAGCACACGGCTCCACTAAGAGTCTGTTTGGTTGCTGAGAAGCGATGGGATGAGAAGGGATGGGATGGGAAAAGATGGGATGAGCATAGAAAATTTATTTTCTCATTTTGGCATTCCGGTATTTGATTGATGAGAAGGGAAATTTACAACTACTTCATCTCTTCATCATAGGCTGCGCCAGTTTTCTGAGATATGGTTCGCTTGTATCTCTGCAACTCGGTTCCAAACCAGCAGTGGTGGTTTCTTCGGCAAGAATAACATTGAAGGTCATGAAAGAAGTCAATTTCTAAATCGATCAAGTCAATTTCTCAAGGATATTTTTCAATCGACCAAGTCAATTTCTTAATCGATCAAGATATCTCTCCTCTTTTTCCTCCTCTCCCTCTTTCTTTTTTTTTCCTCTTCTTCTTCATCTTTTTTTCTGCTTGCCTCTGCTACTTGAACCAAAGGCAAGTGACCGTTTTGAGTGTGCCTCCACCGGACCTCTGACGTCGTCGATGAGATGATGACAATCTGTCAACGCCACTACTATTTCAGTGTGACTGTTTCAGCGCACCTCCACCGACCCTATGACATCGTCAACGATCRTCATCGATGAGCTGATGATGCCACTACTATTTAAGTGTGACCATTTCAGTGTGCCTCCACCGGACCTCTTTTTTCGTGTGTTGTTTCCTTTCTCWCTGGTGTCACATCGTTTCAATGCGACCCCACGCTCCAAGTTTTGGGAAACTGTGTCTCACTGTTTCTCGGTCCATCACACAAAACAAATGAATGAAAATGAGAATCTAAGGAGAATATTCCCATTTTCTCTTCTTAATCGACCAACCAAACAGATTGTAAAGAATTTGGGTTAGTTGAACGAGATGGCTGTTCAACTAGCTATGGAACCAATGATGAGCTTCCATGCCATTAATAAATTTATGGCCCCACTGTAAAAAGTGTGGGCCCTATGTATTTAAGTACTGGCATGGAAACTTATAATTGGTTCCACATCCTACTGAATAGCCACCACATTCAGCCAAACCTTGCTCCCACCAAAAAGCCTCCAAACGACCAACTACACAGATAAACTGTTCAACACTCCTAACCAACCCACGACCAAAACTAAGCAAAAGACCACATACTCAGGCACACAGAGCTCCAAGTACACACCTCATTAATCAAGCAAGTAACCATATTCAGAACTTTCCCTTCTCTATCTTGAGCTTAGAGGCCAATGGCGCACACATTGTCCATTGTTTTTCCTAKAGAGTAGAGGCATCATAATTAATTTTAGGGTAAATTACAAATAGGTAGCCTGTACTTTTGGGATAGTGACAGATAGCTATCATAAACTTTTAGTTGCAACACTTGAGTACCCTGAACTCTCAAAAATAGACACTTGGCTCCATCTATGAGTATTCCATCAGTTAAACATTACATAGTGCCAAAAATATCCTTCTCATGTAATTTTTGAGATCATTAGGTAACTGAACGTCTCCCCACAATAATGTTCTCACATAGACACCAAATAACATATTCAAATTTCCAACAATGACATTCTCAAGTGATGATTTTACTCAGCAGAATGATTTCAAAAATATAAAACAAGGGTGTTTTTGACATTATGTAATGTTTAATTGACAAAATACTCACGGATGGACCCAAGTGTCTACTTTTGAGAGTTCAAGATACTCCTAAGTGTTACAATTGAAAGTTCAAGTACTTATTTGTCACTACCCCAAAAGTATACCCTTAATTTTGATGAGCTATCTTAATATATTATAAGAATGGCCATTTGACTCTCCCCATGATAATTTGTGGGGGCTAAGTGACATTGTTAAAGGCCTTGTTGTTGTTATATTCTTCCAAATCTTCCATAACATCATATTGCTATATTTGCATCATTTTCATACCGTCATTGATCCAGACGGTCGGGCCGTTTGAACCTGAAACCATTCAGGCAACCAGTTCTGTTTCACCTCTAAACTGGAAATTTTCAAAAAATAAACCAAAATTTACACTCAGCTTATTTGCACTCCCATGGTTTTACACCCATGCAAATGAGATTTGAACTATAACCAAACACATGCCTAAGAGACAAATAACATAGATAATATTCTTATTGCTTGTGATATAGAAAAAAGAAAAAAAATAAAAACACAATGACTTGTAAAATTGGTATGGACAAGACTTACAATAGCTTTAAGTAGGRGTTTGGCTTTAATTATAAATGGATCAATTGGGTCATGAAATGTATCAGTATTTCTTTGTCATTTCATGTGCTTATAAGTAAATCCCCAACTAGGAGTTTCAATCCATTGAGAAATATAAAACAGAGTGACCCTTTGTCCTTATACATATTTTTCTTAGTGTTGAAGTTTTGACAAGATAAATTTCAAATGAATCAGAAAATAAAAAATCAAGATTGGCACCCTAACTAGAAGAGGTTCAAATAAAAAATAAAAGCTATTTTTTATCATATACAAAATCTGTATGAAATTTATCTAGACCAATTCATCCAAAAAGATACACCTTAACCAAAGGTTGTGAATATTTTTCCATGATGATTAAACAAAAACAATACAATATATTTCTATTAACTTTCATCTAAGAACAAAAAAAAACACTACATTTAGCTTCATTGTTTTCCTTCTTCCTTCTTCTTTAGTAGATAACTTTTTTATTAACAACCTACAAAAAAATAAAGTCCAAAAGAAATTCCATTTAACCTATAAAGAAAAACTACTTCTTTTAGCCTTCATTAGTTGTTTCTTCCTTAACCTATAAAGAAAAGTAACGCAACAAAAAGAAAAATAAACTAAGGGTCTGTTTGGTTCACAAGAAGGGCTGGAATCGGAATTCCCAAGAATCAGAAAGGAAATCACCTATTTCTGCTGCCTATTTGGTTCATCCCAGAATTGGAATCGGATTTTGAATATTTTTATTTGTTCAAGTAGAAGTTGGAATCGGAATTAACCAAAATTTCAAAATTTTCCCTTGTTAAAAGAAGAAGAAGAAAAAGAGGGGTTGGTGGCGGTGTTACCTCACCAAAGATGGGGCCAACAATGGTAGAAAGAAGAGGGGCGATTGATTTGGAAGAAGAAGTAGGAGGAGGAGGAGGAGGAAAGTGGTCAGCGTTGTCGGAGATGGGGTCAATATTAGAAGAAAGAAGAGGGGCAATTCATTTGGAAGAAGAAAAAAAAGAAGAATAGTGGTTGATGACGGTCTTACCTTGCTGGATGTGGGGTTAGCAGTGGCAGCAACTAGTTGCATAGAGGAAAATATAGAGGCCAATGGAGATGCTCAGAGCCGTCAGACTTGGTCGGTTAGGGATGTGAAATCAAAGGGGTGTTTTGTCATAAAATAAAATAAAAATACATTAGACCGGAATGAGAATCGCATTCCCTAGGGGGGAGTTAAGAATGGCCATTCCCCCATATGGGGTAATCCCATTCTGCCTAGAATGGGAATGAGAATGGAATTCCCATCCCACTCAACCAAATGGCAAGAATAGGAATGGACCATTCTGATTCTGATGGTAATTCCTATTCTCTCAAACCAAATGGACCCTAAATTAATAGGCACAATCTTTGAAAGCTAGTAACTTTTTATATCTCTAACTATTGTAGCTACAAATGACAAATAAAAAAATAGTTATCTGTAAGTTTGTAATATTACCAAAATCGAAGGCCAAGCAATAATAATTTCAACAAATGTATCAATTGTTTTATAACATCAATGTGGCCTTATTGAGTGGCTCTTCATGCATTATCGGTACCTTAATATATACTTCCCAAAATTCTTCATCCAATTTGGTATCTCATGCTTTTTTGTATGGCTCTTTACTTACAACAATTATTTTAACAACAATTCCTTACTTCCTTAAAATCCTTCAAGGAAAATTTAGCTATATCTTACAATCAATTTAGTTTTTCTCAAATTCAATCCATCAAAGCAGCATAAGAAAATAAATATATTTATCTTCTACACTAAATGTTGATATAAAAATCTACTTGTGTAAATACACAATAAAACATATAATGACAAAATTTAATTAAGGTAAGTGCAATGAAAGTTAGGGTGGCCATAACCTTGATTTCWCATCTAGGCTAGTTTTGTAGAGTGAATAGGGAGAAGTTTGGAACCAAAATGGATATTCAGACTTATATTTCTTTGCCTTTATGTATGGGGTTATTTTCTACAAGATTGGTTCTAATTGGAGCTTCAAGTCAATTATATATTTAGTTGATATTTTTTACTACTAGAAATAAAGAAACATCTTGGGAAGACTCATTGGGCTATCATCTGAAATCTTAGAGTTAATTAAACAAAAGAAAAAGATGTTCTTTTGCATGGGGAGAGGCACACTAACTGTGCTGATATGAATCCCAAGCATCAAAAGGAATCTAAGTTAAAATGGGAGAGGAAAAAGTAGTTTAATGCATGTTCAGGTGAAAAGGACAAGGGTAGGATTCATTTTAGTGGTGGTGATCTTGATAAAGTTAGAAAGAGAAACAACAATGATGATGCTGCAATCCAATCATCAAAAGAAATTAAAGATCAATTGAAATATTGACCAATGGAAAATCATTGACAATCTTGAATGGGCCCCGTCTACCACCCCTGCACCACCATAAGTTCAATGGAAACAATCAAAACTAGTGTGTGGATATCATTAGTAAATTCTTGTATTGATTTGGAGGTATAACTTTGTATGTCCTCTTGTGACACTACAAGAAAAATAGGCATTAGCGGCAGTTTTTTAGCTAGCACATGGGTGACTGCTGTAGAAATTTTAAGACTTTGTCGGTGCCACTTAAACCCTGCGAAACCTAGGATTTTCCCTCTCCCGCTCTTCTAATTTCTCAGCCTTTCGTATTCCCACTCTCCTCTCTCTTTCTCTCTCAGTAGACCAGTTTTTCATCTCTTATTCCCAATCTCTCTCTCTCTCTCTCTCATCGGCAACTGAATCTCTCTTTGAAGCTTGAGTGCAATAACAAGTGGGAGACTTTCTTAGATCTTAAGTTCATGTTCATTTCCCAATGAAATAGACTTCTCATAATCACCTCACAATCTTATTGATTCAATGAAGGCCCTCTCTCTCTCTCTCCAACAATCTTCGTTGGATTTTCTTTTTTCTAAAACAACCTCCTCGTCTCAAGTTCTCACATCTCACATCCTTGTTCATTCATCACCGACAAAAGGTAAGATTGAAAGCCCCCATGACCTAGGATAGTTGTCCCCTTTTTAGGATTGGACTTTTGTCATTTATGTTGATATGAGTAGGGAAATTTCATCATTTGTTTAGTTTAATGGTAAAATTAGGTTAGATTCATTATCAACCATGTTTGGTTTATTCGAACTTCTTGTTGAATCTGATGTTATCTTCTTAATTTTTTTTCTAGACTTGCTTAAATTTCTGTAGAAAAGTAGTAAAATCATGTTGATTAGCTTAAGGGATTCAATTGGCTAGGCTATAGATCCCTGTTGGTTAGAATCATGTTGATTCCTGTTTGCACTAAGATAGCAATTATTTAAATTCTGAGATGTATAGTCTCATCTTGGAAGCAATCCGTGTTCATTGGAACAAAACGGACACTCGTATATATTTGAAATTCTCATCTTGACACTAGAAGCAATCCTTAGAAAGGTTTTGAGCAATGCTTAAATCATAACTATCCATTGCATGGGATTCAAAGAATCCCGTTCCTTTTTTTTTTTATTATGACTCTTTGTAAGATTGTATTGCATGTGATTATTCCAGATAAATACATATATTGCATATAGGCTCTTTTGTATGTGCAACTAGGGCTGTTCACGGGTCGGGTTGGGTCGGTTTACTGGTGTTTTTCCAACCGACCTGACCTGGTCGGTTTCCCTAGAAATGAAACCGAAACCGACCCTGTACTAAGTAAAACCGACTTGGTCGGTTTGAATCGGTTTGGGTTGGTTTTGTGAATGATTCCCTTGGTATGAACGGTAAAGGATTCAAGTCTAAGAAAGAAAAGGCTGGATGCCAAGAAATTAAAAATGATTTGATGGATTAAAACTAATATTTTATATATCAAAAATTTTATATATAATATGTATATTTTTTAAATAAAGCTGAAATATATATATATAGTAAAACTGAAATATATCAGATATATATATATATATATATATATATAATATCTGAAATATATTATATAATATATATATATATATATATCACAAATGAAAACCAAAACCGAACCGAACCATCGGTTTATGTTTTTTTGTAACCCGAAACCGAATGGTGCTAAAGAAAAACCTACCAACTCGGGTTGGACCGGACCGAGTTGGTCGGTTTGGGTCTTGTTATGAACAACCCTATGTACAACTGATATTTTTTGGTTAATAGAATTGTACTTTACCTTTCGAAATGAAGTTATTGGTTGGATTTCAAATTTGGTAAAGGTCTTGCTTTAAATGCTTGCTAATGAAAACTATTTTTTTTATCCAAGAGAATGAGCATCCGTACTAATTATTCTAGATTCTATATGTGCAAAATTAAATTTATGACTTGCTTCATTGTATACTGATTTCTAGTTATTTCAGTAATTAGATATAAGTTCAATTTGAGTGCAATGGTTTTTGATATGAGAAACAGAGATATAACTCTGTTTTCTTAGATCATAGACACATACATGGTATCTCACCTGAGGGGAAAAAACCAAAATTTCCTAGAAATTGGTCAGTCATAGATCTGGCCTAGTCACCCTTCTTTTTATTTTTTCTTCTTCATGGTCTATATCATGTTGAGACGCAAAATTTAAAGGTGTGGATTTAAGAGTTTTTTTTATTCAATTAAGAGTTCTTGGTTATGATCTGTATTTCGCTAACAGTGTTACTGTGATTAAGTACTAATGACTAATTTTTGTGACCTCTCTAGTCAATGCAATGACTAGTTATGCTTGGTATTAAAAAATTACTTTATGCACACCATTGAGTGAAAGAAAACATAAAAGAACCTATCTTCCACACTCTCTTCTTTATGCCTTCTTTATGTTTATACAACATCAACAATGTTCCATCACTAGTTGAAGTAACGACATCCATACAACAGAATGGGATCTTTTCCTCACACATGGGCGCCTCATAGGAACATCCACCGTGCATTAGGAACTTCTCCCGTTAATAATAACTTATAAGTATGCGAGATGTTCCCAATGCATGGTAGGATGTGTGTGTGAGGCACCCTGTGTGAGGAGTAGATCTGGTCTCGCATATAACATGTAAAAGCATATACTATATTATTTTAAATAGTTAGAGATAAACACAAACAAATGAAGCTTCAAAATTACTTTGTGATCTACTATTGGACCTATTCATTAATTGATTATTCAACATAATTTTTGCTTAGTCGCAGGCAACTAATATTTACACTTTGATAACATGATTGTCAAGATGAAAATATGTTTTTTACCTATTCAGATTGCCTCTATTGCGTATACACATCTTGGAATTTAGCTTCTATATCTTAAGGAGTTCTATTTTTTCCAATTGGCATTGCTTTTTCAGATTGTCTTTTTGTGAAATGCAATTATTGGTCTTTTTCTTTTATTCTTGGAGTCATCTCTTACTTTTGGAGTTTTCGGTCTTTTTTAAAGTGTTATGGTGGAGTTTTTACGGAACATTTCTGTTGTTCTAGTAACAGAAACACAATTGTTTGTTTCTCTATAGAACACCAAAAACGTTCCCTATGAATGTCATCATACACTATCTAAGTTTTTAAGAATGAAAATGTTTTAGGACCTCTCCCAACTACAACAAATGCTTGACTAGTTTAATTCCCACTAGTCATTTTAGATACAAATTCTAGTTTAATTTTGTTTTGGGTTTTACTTTATTCTAATGACAGGTCTTATTTTACTTCATTTGTACTACAATTAAATATAATAAGGTAAAATTTAAACAAAAAATAAATCAAAATCTGCACCCAAATTCTATCAATTTTTAGTGAAAAGTGCATCTTCAATTCAAATTCACTCAATGTTGATTTTACTTTTTGGTGACAATAGCAAATATTGACCTCAATGATTTGTTAAAATCAGAAAATTTTCAAAAAACATCAGTTTTCGCTAACCCCCATATATATTCATATCTTTTCTTCTTTAAGTGAATATATGGACCTAATGACTATTTATTTCTTTCTTGTGCTTGGTGCAGATAAGATTGGTTTGTATATAGTGTTACATCATCTACAGGTTAGTCTTGCCAGGTCTTGTAAATAGAAGTTTAGCATATCCAATGAGTCCTGCTTGTAAATAGAAGTTCACATATGGAGAGGTCCATGATTTTGGAACCAACAAAATATTGGTTTATGGAACACGATGTTGAACAATAAGATGAAAACATGTTTTTTAAACCAAATTCAAGAACATGGTTTTGGTTTCAATTTTGAAAACAAAAATCACATACACAACCAATTGCACTTATGACCTTAAAAATTAATTAAAAATATAGTGAATCTTCATATTATCCAAAAATATGTTAGATGTTGAACCATTCAAATACACAAAAAAAAAAATCATAGGAATTAAAGCATATAATACATGAATAATACAGATTTCGTAAATGCATAATAAAAATATAGGAGTGCTTTATTTTGTGATATATCTAATAATATAAATATGATTATAAATATATTTTTAATGAAGCATATTTATAATAGATTAAGCATACATTGACATGTAAATAATGCCAAAATTTTTATTCTGTATTTTTTTTAAAGATGACATATTAAACACATTCATTTTTAATAGATCTTTTCTAGCATAGCACATATGTATAATGGAATTATTTATTGTATTTTTCATTCTTGAAACAGAGTTATATGGGAATTTTTTTCTCTTATTCTACTTATGTCAAATGTTGGTCCTAGGTCCAAACATATTCTAAAATGGTGCTTTATATATAAACAAAGCCAACTTACTTCTTGAAATCAATCCATGCTTGGGGCTTCTTCCGAAGGGCATTCACCACGAATGCATATTCATTTGGTTCAAGCCCATAGTTTGCTAGTATGTCTGAAACCTCTGTGGCTTAAGCCAAAAATTTACTAATTCTTGCCTACTAAATTGTTGAGGTTAATCAATTTCCACTGCAAGTATCTTTTCTATTGTATCACTGATTGGACAAAGCATATGAGGTCAATAGAAAGGATCATTGAGTGGTTGTTGCTTCCTATTGTTTCACTTGTAAAACTCAAAGTAATCTCTGTTCTTTGAATGTTTCCTGTCTTTACTTATTTTAGGCTCCATATTTAGAGATAAATGAAGACATTTTCATGTTAACATATATGAGGCCTATCTATGATGTACATGTCTAGCGTGCATGTTTTACTATAATTATGGTTCATTGTTGTTGCAGGAAAAAACCAGGTTTGAGTGCACATGCCAATGATCCCTAAAAGGTTGTAGATTCTTTGCTATCTCTTTTGGAGCAAGTAGAAGATGTTGTTCCTAAAGAGTTGCGTCACAAGACACCAGTCAGAGTTGGGGTGTGTACTTATGATATCCTTTTTTTTTTTACTTTTCTATTATAAAATATTTAACCTATTCAAGTCTTCCATACCTATTGTCCACTCTTTCTGACTTCAATGCATATTCAGGCAATGGTAGGTCTAAGGGCATTGGGAGGTGATGCTTCAGATAGAATTTTTCAAGTGGTAAATTTCATGTTGTTCCTCCCTTTGCTTTTATGACTTAAGTTAGTATGTGTACGCATATGTTTATATTGCCTTATAAACACTCGAATAGGTACTACTCATGCTTTAAAATACTTTGTTTCTTAGGTCAGGGATTTTCTTGAAGACAAAAGTTCTTTGAAGTCAAAACCAGAGTGGGTATGTTGTTTTGAACTTCACTTTATATACATACAGATTCATAGATTGCATCACAAACTACCTAGTGGACTTTGAAGGAATATTTTTTTGTTCTAGATGAAAACCTGTTATAGATCACCATTTGTTTTACTCTATTCCCATTATCATAGGTAAGAAAACTTGTCTATTCCAATCCCATTAAATGAATAAAAAGAAAAGAATCTCAATACGACAATAGTGGGGAAATAATTGGTTTATACTTACACCTCATCACCCTTGAAAAATCAAAATCACCATGCGTATAAGTTGGAACTTGAGATATATCCAACAAATAGTGGAGCTAAAAGCAATTTATTCCACCAAAGCCATTTTCATCCATAGAATACCTATACTTTTTGGTTAGCGTGTTCATACTACAATATTATCATCCTTTGTTCATCATTTTTTTTAGTTGAGGAAAGAAAAGGATGGAAGTAAAATAGGGTCATGCAAGTAGTAGGTCAGAAATTTAAAAATTGGGTTGGTTCCAATCCCAATCATCAAATAATATGAAAAATCCCCAAAAATATTGTCTTAATATTTGTATTAAGTCATATTTATAAAAAAAAAAAAAAAACATTTGTATTAAGTCATAGAATGGGAAACATTTGGAAGATCTTTTCAAGTATTCACTATTTTTTTTGTAAATGTTAGAAGCATACACCTTTTTTTTATCAGTAAGAAGCATTGGCACACTAAGTAAGTAGTGGATGTGGCATTAAATAGAATGGAATGGCAAAACAGGATTCATGTAGCTAACCCCATGTATTTGGGGTAAGGCTTGGATGATGATGGTGAAATTAGCACTGAGGTTGCGCTCATTTTGATGTTGTGACATGGATACTAATTTCAAATTAAAGTTGTAAAATTATTAGGTTCTAACCAATGGGATTTTAGGAGCAAATTACTTATCTGTTTTCATCCTAAAGATCCAGGCTTGAACCTTGTTCAAATTCTTAATATGTCCATAGATGATACATTTGCCCTTCAAAATCATAAATCTACTGAAATTCAATTTGATTAATAATCACTTCAATAATGTATGATTCAATATTAAGTACCTGAAGTTTACCAAGAATATATGAGGATTGGCTAGACCCGCTTTTAGAAGTGTTATGAATGTAAGATTCAAGTGAAAACTGTTAACCCATTGCACCAATTTCTTATATATTTATTAAAGCCATGTGGTTTCAAGGGTTGGAGTGATTAGGAATAGTCAGCATCTTGTTATGTCAAAGTTGGTTGGCTTGCTATGATGTTTTGACCATATAAGTAATTAAGTATATAGTCTAATTGAATAAAAAAACCACACACATTAGAAAGAAAACACTCAAACTTGACCAACCCAACTAAATCCACCTAGATTCAAACCTGGCCTTTGTTTTGCTTAGGTTTAGCTTGGATTCAACTTTCAGTTGGGAGGGGGGGGGCAAGTTTTATTGTTGGGCCTAGGTTGGCCCTGAAGCTAGTCCAACTCATTTTGGAATTGGAGGATTAGTTCATTGTTTTGTAATTTCCTGAATTAGTAGACTTCTTATTGTCTTTATAAAATGTTTAGCTTTTCTTTGTTTTATGTATTTGACTAAAGTAGGGGTGAAGAGCTTGAATTTACTCTAGTTATGAAAAGCTGAGATAGGTTGGTTCTAACTTTAAAAGCTTTTGTTGTAACTCTTTTAAAAATGGTTTTGAAAAAGCTAATTGGACAACATTTAAGGTTAAATATCTTTAAGAGCTTATTTTCCACATTATTTGAGATTATTGACAATTTGCATTGCCCTACACATTCTAGGCTTTCTATGATTTGATGATGTGGGAGAAGAAATGTGGTATGTTACTGGATGGAATAGCATAGATACAGCAAGGACGACTCCATTACCACCATAAAGAAGGATTAGAGACCCAGATTTTTTTGTCACTCTCTTACAGGGAATTTATACTATTTATGTTGAGAAGCTATGCAGAGGTGGAAATCTATTGGATGTTGCAAGATTACTACATCATCTACGCAATAAGTAGTTATTCTTGAGTGCAAATTCATATAATGCCCTCTTGATGGCCACTGGTGAAGGGAATTATTTTGAGCTTCTGTTTCAAATATTTAAGGATTTCTTGGTCTCCTGTCAAACTTTGAGTTCAATTTCATATTTTAATCTTGCTAATGGCCTTTCAAAGGCAACAGATTCTATGCTTTTACTTAAGTTCATAAGAGAAGTATTAGAAATAACATTTCCAAGAAGTGCAACGATCATACACGATCATTTATGGCTTCGTTGAATACAAGCATATTGACAAAGTGCTCTTGATATCTAGACAGGATTTTGGGAGCTTGAGGAATTCTACTTTTCTCTCATATCCAAAGAGGAGAAGTTCTCTCTCATATCCAGACAAGATTTTGAGAGAAGTCGAAAAGAAGATTTTGTAAATGACGTAATTTGTATTTTTAAGAATGAATGAATGAATGGAGAATAAATTTTTTTATTTGATGTTTGTTTTTGTATTTCACTTAGATTTGGATGAATGAATATAAAACAGGTTATATGAAGCAAATTATAAGCTTATTTAATATATATAGTTTTAGCAGCAGTCGGTACAGCTCTTTAGCGTCAGTCATGACTACTGCTAAAACTATAACTAGCGGTAGTTTTTAAGCTTTGCCAGCAGTCGGGAGAACTGCCTCTAGAGCTTTCAGCGACAGTCAAAACTGCCGCTAAAAGTCAATTTTCTTGTAGTGAGGCTAATGATAATTCCATTGTAAACAGTTCTAAACAAATGGAGTTGGCTCTATGTTGTATGGATTGATTATAATCCTTAATGCAAATTCCTTCACCATATTCTACTTACTTCTATAAATAGATTTCTGCATGTTTTATACTATATGCACTAAAATTAGAGTGGGGATTGAACGAAACATGCCTTTGAGATGTGATCTTGAGAGAGATATTTGTTCAATTACAAGCTATCACTGTGTGTATTTGTAATGATTGCAAAATCCCTTGAGAAATTTGTAAGCAATGTTGCTTGTAAATGTGCAATGTTGAATTTCCTTTTGACAATTCTGCATTTCTAGTTGTTTGTTTGCTTGTTATTAGTTCTATGGTTGTTGAATCTTGGGAGGCTTCAAAGAAATATATATTGAATCACTATTATTCTTAAATCAATCAATGCATTGTTCCTGTTAAGCTATTTTATTCTGACCAAGATTCTATTTTTTTGCAGCAAATATTCAACTATTTCACATACAAACACTCAATGGTGAAGAACAATTAGTGGTGTTAGGGTTTACACTCTATTTTTTGCTATGAAAAGAGATTCGTAAAATCGTAAAAGTGTTGTTAATTGACTGAGAGCATTTTTAACATTTTAACATATTTTGAATGACACCGTGACAATTAGTTAGGAATAATTTGGTAACTTTTTATGTTTTCCATTTGGGTCAATGATGGAAGGGAGGTTTTTGTCAATTTCTTCAAAAGTTCAAGGGAGGCATTTGTTAAAATGAAACTATAGGAGAGGTTTTAATGATTCTCAAAAGCTTTAGGGGAGGATTTTATATTTTACCCTTTCTTTTAAGTTATTATAATTAAATTATTAATTATAAAATATTTATTTAATTATCAATTAACTATAAATATTTTTTTGTTGATTCTTAATTAATTAATAATATTTTTTTATGATTTAGTATTTTATTGTTAATTATTAATTTGATATTAATTATTAACATTAATTAATACTTTAATTTTTATTAGTTTATATTTTATTACTAATATTTTATTTTATTATATTTAATAATTTTAATATTTTATTCTAAAAAGTAATTAATTATTTAAATACTTATCGATTAACATTTTTATTAATTATTTATTAATTATTTTAATTAAATTATTTTACTAATATGTTATTAAATCATTAATAATTTATTTATGAGTCATGGATCTAGTATTAACTCTTAAAAATACCATAAAGAAGGTGTTTTTTTTTTTTTTTTGGATTTTTGGCTTTCACCCATGAACTCACAATAGAAATTTTCAGACCAGGTTAGATTGTTGACTCCTCATCTTGGCTGAAATCTAGTAATTCAATTGTATGGTGCAAAATGCAGTTTGTACCAAAAATCATTGGGATTGAGCCCACCAACAATGCAAATACAATAATGCAGGCGTGCCACTGGAGGAGCTACCCCGTACAACTGGTTAGGTGGTTTTGGGATGCCCCCTTAACGCCGATATGATTCTAGGTTTCCATTTTTCTTCCAGGTTTTTATTGAAGCTTGAAACAAAGATAAGCTTAGGATAGAGAAGTTGAGAAGACATGATGTGTTTCAGTATTATATGTTCCATTTTTAGTTCTGTAACATGGTCTATAAACGCAATGTGTTTAAGCATCGATACATTTTCATATTTGTAACGTAGTCTCAAATAGAGTGGCAGTGGTGTGATGTCATATTTGTCACTTATTAAATAAAATAATACATGGGACCCACCTATTATTTTTCTCCTAAAAGAGAATTTCAAGTGGAACCCACCTATTATTAAATATCTTATATATTCTTGTGCAAGATTTAACATGCAGTGGGACCCACTTGTAATTTATCAATTTTTTATTTGAATATTGCCACATCAAAAATTTTTATTATTTTATTCGTTATTTAACAAATTGTGAATGACATCACTAACACCATGTGGTTTTGGGCTAATGGTGACCTTTCAACTTAGTTTGAGGTCTAAAATGGCCTCTCAAATTATAAAAGGGCGAAATTAGCTTTCTTGTAAAGTTGATGGGTTGTTAGAGTCAAAAATCCAATCCCTTTTTTTGTTAAAGTTTCCCCCTACATTTTCACTTGTTTCCCACCAAAATGGTAGGACTTTACATCCCAAGAATTGGGATCTATAATCCCACGTTTTTCTCATCCCACAGACCAAGCATGGGAAGGGAGCAATGTTCTAGAATATTCCATATTTTCCTTTCCCATCCTACAAACCAATTATAGAGCCTAAGGGAAAAGCATAGGCCTTATACTTAAAAAATAACATTCTTATTCTAAAGTTATTTTTCCTCTTTGCAAACCATTATTGCAAGTGAGAAAGAACATACTTACAGTAATGATACACCTAAAGTTCATATAAAATCTAACCGATGAAAAACAATTCTCCTTTCCTTATTAAAGAAAATCAATTTCTCAATTCAAAAAAAAAAAAAAACATCAGAAATCAATTTCTTGACCAAATGGATATTGGGCATTTAGAATTGGTGCAATTAGAAATCAATTCTGAGAACCATTCATAAAAAAAAAAATGTTGAAATATATAGGTCTAATGACCAAACATTATTTTATTGTTTGCCTCTTGCATTAAATACACCAAAATATAACTAGTGAAAGGGTTAAGACTAATAGTTCTTTTAATTTTTTCCTTCAAAATCATGGGATATGTTTATTCCCTTTTCTACTCCTTTATATTCTTTGATGTTATTTATTGTCATTTTTTAACTTAATTTATACTTAGAAGAGTGAGTTCTTACCAACTTTTAAGTATTCCAATTTCAAAAATCACTATAACTAGAACCAATCCTTATTGACAAGCGCCCCCTAACAACAATATTCAACTAAAAGAAGATATAACTGCATTATGGTTTAATTGATCCAAGGTGCATAAATTACTAGCTTTGTGTTGTTGCCTAAATAGATCTTACAAATCATCAACATTTATAGTCCACCAAGACATTTCATTGAAAGCCACTTTGGAGGAATCCAAATTTCATTAATAAAAACTTAAACAAGTATTGACATCACATTCCCTTCATCTAAAATTAGAACCAATCCTTGTTGATAATAAGTACCCCCTAACAACAACATTCAACTAAAAGAAGATATGACTACATTATGGTTTGATTGATCTATGGTAAACAAATCAGTAGCTTCTTTTTTGCCTAACAGATCTTAAAAATCATCAACATTTATAGTTCACCAAGACATTTCATTGAAAGGTACTTTAGAGGAGTCAAAACTTCATTAATAAAAACTTAATCAAGTACAAACATCATATTCTCTTCACCTGATTTGATTAGATAAAGGATATCTTAATAAATCTTCTTTTATTTCATTGTTCTTTAGAAAAAATGATCCATCTATCTTATGCTTTTCTGTGATCATACATTAGTCTAAAAAATTGCTAAGTTACAACATCAAAATAGAGAACTAACTATGGATTGTTTATTGGATCAGCTTCTCCGAATTCTCAACCATAGACAACCAAGATTTGTTAATAACTTATTGCATGCTTCTTTTTTTAGATCTTTTAGGGTTTTTTTCTCTAATTATGAAGAGGTAACTTGATACAAAAAATAGAAATAAATCCATGCTTTAGGTTAAATAAACAAAAGGAAGCGAATTGGAGTCCTTTTCTTTCAAGACTTGCAAAGACTACTTAAGCTTATCTAAATGACTCTCTTAACTGAAAATTTCCATTGACTACTCACAAAAAAAATCAAGTTATATAGAAAGAAAAGAAGAGAGGGTATAGTGGAGATTTATACTTGGATTAGACTGACCTCATAGGAGGTTTAGCTTCAAAGTTTCAACTGTCAAAATTTTAAAATTTTTGAAAAGTTAACTAACCTATCCACTAGTTCTAAGGATTTGAACAACCTTCTTCGATTTGAAAAGTCAACTAACCTATCCACTAGTTCTAAGGATTTGAAAAGTTAACTAACCTTCTTCGATTTGAACAAGGGAGGAATGGAAAAGAGAAGAGAAAGGCTGAAGGAAGAGAGGGAGAAAAAAAAAAAAAGATGAGATCAGGTACATGAGGTTTGTGGAGAGGAGAAAAGAGAAGACTTGCTCAAAGGTTTGCATGGAGTGGAAGAGAGAGTGGAGGTTTAGCACATGATGTATGTTTTAGGTGCCAAACCTAAATAGTGACTACCTCTTTTTGTCTATCAAATTAAAATAAAGGGGTAAAAATTTCATTATAAAGGCATTAGAAAGTGATTCTATAATAAACAAACATGTTATAGAGGGAATTTGTTTTGATTGCCTCTAGCCAAGAGCTTCTAAATGCATTTATTCTACTAGTGAAACAAGTTTCGAAAAATTAACTACAAAATGCCCCAAGAATGTTCATAAGAGATTCCAAAAGATTATCGAAAAAATATACAAAATTCCTTTAAACTCAAAGAAAGATATTTATCTTGGTGTTCCCATTGTTGATGGGAGAGTTGGAAAAGTAACATTTAAGGTAGTAGAGGTGAAAGTTTAGAGAAAATTGCTTGGATGGAATATTAAGTCTTTCTATGGCAAGAAGGGTGACTCTCTTCAAGGTAGTCATAGATATGAGCCCTTAATTTTTTATAAGATCCTTCAAGCTCCCGAAAACAAAGTTACAAAATTTAAATAAATTGATAAAAGCAATTCCTATGGGAAAAAGAGATAAAAGACCTTTCCCATGAGTTGAAAAAAGCTTTGTACTACTACTACTAAATGGGGAAGTCTTTTTTTTTTTTGGTAAACAAGAAATGGTAACCTATGGGTTAAGGTGGTAAAAATCAAATATCTTAATAGATTAATTTCTAGAATTCTAAGCTAAATGAAGGAATTTCTTACATAAGGAATATATTACAAAGTATGAGCTTCTAAAAATGGGCTGGCCTGGCAATTGGGAAATGACAACAATATTTGCTTCTAGAAAGACACTTAGGTGGGCAACACACCTACCATTCAAAGTATATAGGGGAAGAACATATTACTAATTCTAACATAAAAATGGAGGAAATTGTTTTAAGAAGAGAATATGTGACCAACATAAATTCTTAATGTAGTCCCTCAAGAGATTTGGAAAAAAAAAAAGAAAAAAACAAAAGCTATAATGATTCTTGGTAACAACAAAAATGATAATTACAAAGGAAGTTGGTTCTTAAGGATGTGTTCTCAGTTAGAACAACAAATTTTAAATTTTCTAGCATGAGAGAGAGATCAATGTGAGAATGCTGATGCAAAAATATTAAATAAAGTTTAGTGTATTAATTATCCTCTAAAAATGAAAAAAAAAACTCATTTATTTTCTTTTAAAAAATAAAATCTCCACTAAGGACAGATTGAGAAACAAAGGGATGAACAATGATAGTGATTGGTCAATATGTCTAGAGCTTGAAATTATTGATCACATTTTTTATGCAGTGTTCTGTTGTGACTCAAATGTAGATAGTTTTAGAGCAAATTATCTTGAATCCTACTAGAGAAAAATATCTTTCTATGAATAGGCCTATTACAAAAAAATTAAAAAAAAAAATCTACCTATAAAACTAATCTATTTTCAGAAAATATTATGACAATCCTATCATAATTTTGGAAAAAAGAACAATAAACTATTTAATAACATGTGTTCTTTAACACTTATCTTAATTAAAAATGCAAGAGCAAGGGGTTTAAGAGATGTAGTATTATTCTTTCTAATAATGATAGGAAAATCATAAGTGGATTAATGTTAAGTGGAAATATATTAATTGTGGTATGATCAAGATCAACTTTTATGCATCAAGAAAAAATAATGGCACATGTGTCATTGGGTGCCTAGGTAGAAATAATGGAATAATTGTGAATCATCAGTCTAGACAAATAGGTTGAGATACTATTACCATGGCTAGAAAGAACTGTCCTTGAGGCCCATACGATGATATTTTTAATTCAAGAATGAAAAAATGATCATTGAAGGGGAATATAAATTGATCATTGACATTTAATTTTAAACAAAAAGACCCCCATTGGAATGTCTTACTTATTACTAGAGAGTGCCTAAACAATGTAGCATCAACGAGTTAGAGATCATTTACAAGCATGTATACAAAGAAGTAAATTCTATAGTTGATTAGTTGGTGAACAAAATAATAGTGTACTAGAGTCTAATAGAATATTTGGGTCTCTTTCTTATATCTCTTTCTGTGACATTTGGGATATATTACCCCACATCTTGTGTAGCCTGTAAAGTGAACTTACCATAAACATCAGGGACGACCATGCCCCTTTGTGAAATATTAGAGATCTCTAGGACCCTGGCATCAACATAGACCAAGCTGATGCCCTAGTTGTAGTGATGTTCGATTGAAGCCAGTGTTGTTAGAGTAGATTCCTGAACGAAGAAAAAGGAGGAAGTCGTTGTGGCCTACGGTTGGACTAGATTTTAAGAGGAAGGAAGATGCAGTTGTTGGAGCCTTCTTGGTTACTTGACGAAGAAACAATGCCAGAATCAAATGTTTGAATGATGGAGAATGGAGGAAAAAGAGTGAACGAGGGAGGGTAAAGAGAAAGGGGTAAAACACTAGCGCTTTCGTTTTGTCCTTCTACGAGTTAAATGTTAAAAAATAAATGGGCTGGTTAAGAAGAACCTAGGATTGGCTTCCTAGTTCTCAGGTTGAACCGACCGATTATATGGTTTTCTCTAATAACTACTAGGAGCCTAGGGCTATCATTAATGGGTAGGGTATACCCGATAAAACTGACCCAGTCCCAAATTTATTACTTTTTTAATAATCTATAAATGTTTCAACTTTCAAAGATTATATTAATTCTATGTCTAAAATGATACATTTGATAGATAAAATATAAGATACTTTTAGTTAAAAACACTAGATTTATTAACATATTATTAGGGTTGTCAACAAGTCGGGTCTAGGTCGAGTATGGGTAGAAGTAGAACGACAAACAAAAAATATTATGTACCTAGAACCAAGATTTAAAAAAATGACCTAAAACCAGAACCGTTCTAATCATCGATTTTTGGGTTAGTGGTTTGAACAAATGACCCATTCCAACTTAAAAAAAAAAAAATGAAAATTGACTAAAAAACATTGAATGGGTTGATGGTTCGACCACCTGTGTTAGCAAGTTGTTGACCAAATCAATAGTTTTTGGCCATGGATAGGGATGAAACAAAACCATCGACCACTAGTTTCCAAGCCATAAGGTCTTACAGTTTGGGTCAACAATGGTCCAAAAATAGTGTTTGGAATTGAACCAGACCCAATAGGATTTGTAATTTTAGATCAAGAATCAAACCAATTAGTTCTTGGGACAATTAGGTTTGACTTAATGGGCATCGGTTGGTATTATTGGATAAGATTGAACCCTACTGGGTCAATTAGGTTTAAAGTCAACTTCAGTTGGGGTTGCACATGGGAACATTTAAGGGTCAAATTGGGGTTGAGGAAAACCCACTATTTTTGAATCGTCATTGACTTGGATGGTTGGACTGTTTGACTCATAAACCAGTGGCCATTGGCTAGAACAGTTTCATTTCACCCCTAACCCAATCCTTGGCCAAAAATAGTTGATTTGGTCAATGGCCCGTTAACCCAAGAAGTCGAATCGTTGACCCGTTTGACCCATTATAGTTTATTTTTTATATTAATTATTTTTTATTTTTTTATTTTTTAAGTTGGAAGGAGCCATCCATTCAAGCTAGACGGTCGAATCGTTGACCTAGAAATAGGTGGCTAGAACGGCTCCAATTTCATGTCGTTTTTTAAAACCTTGGGAAAACCCATGCCAAACCTAACTTGTTGACATCACTAGATAACTAATTAATAATCAATTAACTAGTTAATTAAATATCATTGCTGTAAATTAACTAGTTAATTAAATAAAAATTGAAAAATAGTCAATTAAATAGATAACTAATTAATAATAAAATAAAACTATAAAAAATAAAACATTATTGTTTAATTAGTTATTAATTAATATTTAATTAAAATGAAATTTAATATTTAATAAATTAATAATGTCATTGGCACTGATTTACCCACTATATATTTTCCTTTTTGCAACCAACCAATAGAATGTGTAAAGTTTTCGCCCGGCCATTTATTTATATATCATTGCTGTAAATTTTTAAGAAATATAAATAAATAATATTAGTGCACAAATATTATAATTATAATAAATTATAACAGGAATAAATTTAAACTCCATTTCAATATTCACAATAACTTTAAATAAAAGTAAGAGTACAATTAATAATTGAATACAAAATTATAAGACACATAATAAATTAATAAATAATATTAACTACATTTGTAAAACAAAAATAAAAATATCACTTAATAGAATATATTTCTATAACTTTATAGTTGACTTATTATTAATTAATTTTAAATGTAATTGATAAAAAAATAAAAGTTAAATAATAATAATATTTCTATAATTTTAAACTTAATTGATAAAAAATAAAAAAAAAATTATTTTTTGTGGCGTTTCTCTCCTTTTTATGATGTTTATTTTTAACGTCATCAAAAAATGCATTCCCAACATTTTAGCGATGTTTATTTTTTGGCGCGGAAGCACAAGGTTGGCGGGAAGTAAGCTTCAACGACGTTTAAATAAATGTCATGAAAGCATAGAAATAAATGTCGCAAGTATTGTACTTGGCAACAGTTAGTCATAACCATTGCTAAAACTTTCTTTTCCATGACAATTATTCACGACGTCATAAAAAGGTTACCTGTTTGTGGCATTTGCACTAAACATCGTGAATAAAACGTCGCCAACATGTTTTTTTTTTTTTTTTTTCATAGTGTAATTAACTATCTTGGTAAATTTACGCTTGATAAATAGCATTTACAATAAGTGCCTAAAACAAAATTATAGAAAATACTAGTGTTTAGAAAATCGGACCAGATCAACCGATTAGATTGGTTGAACCATTACCTGGGTCTTTAACCAGTTCGATCACGCCCAAATAGCCGTATTTGCTAAAAATACAATGAAAACTGGCTGACTAACGGGTTTAATTAGAAAACCAATGAACCAATCCTGACTTTATGAAATCGCTTGGGTCCTTAAATATTGATTAATTATCACCAATCCACCTCATTACTTGTGTTAAGTAGTGACTCTTTACTGCACATTTTACTTTATCACGGATGTATTTTAAAGAAAATGCAAATTAAGAGAATTTAACCCTAGTTATTTGCTTTAAAAATTAAAATAATTTGCCATTCGTCCAACATATATTAAAAGTTATAAAATATATTATATATAATATTTATTTGAACCGTAGTATATACATTTCTTGTCATCATGGTTCGAGCCTAGTTGAACCTCTAACCTATGAACCCCTCTCCTCTTTGGTTCTCTGTCGGGCTTGATTCTCTTAACATTCGAGAATACCCTTTTCATCTCTTTTGTATTGTTTCTAATCCCATAAAAAGCAAGCAAACTATCAAATCCCATGCATCCTGCTATTGCAAGTTAGTAAAAATTAATATGCCATAAAAGAGGAATGCCATCCACTCAATTGTTGATTTGCATCTATGAAACCTATCTAAGAAAATTAAGACCCTTCTTTATCTCTTACGTTCAGCTTAATAAAAATGGAAGAAAACCTATATAAATAATTTGATTTGTAGAGGAAAACAAATAATATTTTTTAGTAATTTGATTTGTGGATTTTTCTTATTTTGTGACTTCATTATATGGTGCTAAGAATCTCACTTTTGTTTTTATTACCTTGGTTCAAAGTTAAACTGTAATAGAAGCAAATTTATTACTTTAGCTAAAGTTAAACTTCTATGTCATTTAGAGCAACTAACACCTAAACTAAACCAAACAAGTATGATTTTTCTAGTTATGCCTTGTTTGAAGTCATGTAAAGATGTCTTTTCTTTTGAATGAAATAATATGATAAAGAGAATGCAAATAAGCTAGCTAGATACATTATTCAAGGCTAATTAAATGATTTAGAACTTAATATAAATCAAATAGTTATCACACACGTACTACTATAAATTCATAGATAACACTTATATCCTAACTATATTGTTCACCATTTTGATAATGCTAATGGGTTTTAGGATGGATTACAATAACCTACATTTTAAAAAAACAAGTTCACTATTAGGTTGTAGTTTAAGAAATTATACCTTTTCATGTGTATTACTATCTATGGGTAACTTGTAAATGATGCATCAAGAGAGGATAGATAATAGATGATATCAATGGGTTAAAAGATGGCCATCTATAGTTAATGAAGCACCCCTTCTTGGTGCCATTGGCCTAGGTCTATATGCACATCATGAGGCAGTAGAAGCATTTCTCCTACATTAGTTAACATTTAAAATCAAATTTTATGCATAATAGATTAAGTATATTTTACTATGGTGGTGTTTGGAACCGATGTCGTTTCTTTAGTACCATTATCTAAGAAAATAATGATGTAATGGTGTGCCGTTTTCGTAGAAAATGCTAATATTCTTTGTTTGGTTCCATTATTGCCACCTTAGCATTTTTCAGTGCCACATCAATACCCATTGTTGCAACAGTATAAGAATGAGAAAATGCCTTGTTTTAGTGTTTTCTCAAACCATGTCTTTTTGATTTTCAAGGCATGGTCATTTTTTCAGTATTTTCTAGGAAAATGCCAACCAAATAGAGAATGTGTTGTCATTTTTTGGGAAAACAATATCAGTTCCAAATACCACCGATATGAGGGGGCCTTGACATCTCTTATCATGCCCAAGGTGCTTACAAGTACTTTGAACAATCCTAGGCTCCAACCTTGCACAAGATAATGGGATAAGTAAACACCCCATGTTTTTTTTAATACCTTCTCTTTTCTTTTGTTCATCAAGTGCTCTCTAGTTATCTCATAATCTTTCAACTACAACTCCTTAATAAGGTCATTTTGGTCATTTTAAAGCTAAGTTTTGAAGTAAGGGAAAATCTCTTAAACTATCCCTAAGTTTTAGGAAATAGACTTATTCTACCCCCCTAAGTTTTATGACAATTGACAATCGTTAGCCACCCTTAACAAAAAGATTGAAAAGATTATTTTACCTTTCTTTTCCTTTAAATGTTTGAAATGATAACATTTAAATAAACAACACATCAAATCCTTCTTATGCGCTCAACATGTTTATCACCTATAAAAGGTTCTTCCTATATGTTGACTAACCTATAACAATCTTGTTTATCTTCTCTATAGCAGGAATCGTTGAGAAAGCACAACTAGTAGCAACCCCATTATTTTCATTTGCAACAAAACAAGATGACAACCTTCATTCCCACCTGATTACAATAAAAAAAAAATGTCTTTTTTATTTTAAAAAGATAAATAATTATAATTCTTACTTTCTCTTTTTTCCTTTAGGCCTAAACCCATTGATGTCCTTCCCTGCTAGTCTTTCTTCTTACTGTTGTTATTCACAACGTCGACACTATAATCTCCCTCCCTCCATCCCCCTCTTCTCTCTCTCTCTCTTGCCACCAGTGTCCATTTATCCACCTACCGCTTCTCTCTTTCTTTTTATCTTATAAAACTAATTCTTCTTCATTTCTCTCTCCACCTTCTAAAAAATCAATCATGCCTGTGATCTTCCTAATCTAAGGCAGTTAAATGGAATTCAGAGCTTAAAGTTGTTCTCCAAGTTCTCTGTTCACTAGTGTAGTGATCACCCAATAGTATTATTAGAATATTTTTCCATAGATTTCAAATATAGGGATGCACAATCAACTTAACAAGAGTTCCATCCCCGGCAGAGCTCCTTCCACTTTGGTTCTACCATGCAACCTTAGGCTTCAAAACTACTTATTCTTTTGCACCCAAAAGTAACAATCACTCTATGAAAGATGCACAATGTGGTTGAAAGTTGGACCCTATATTTGGTCAAAATATATAGGGGTATTATTTGATGTGTTAAGTAGCATTTATGAAAAATATAGTAAATAAAGAGGAAATAACATTTGTTATTAAAATTTCAAATGTTCCTACAAATAAAGATGATTCAGAAAGCATTAACTTCAGCTTTGTTATATGTTGGGGGTAAGTTAAAAAGTAGCTAAGAGAGAGATGAAAGATTGATTAGGAGAAATTAAGATGGAGATGACAGAGGAGTAAGCATAACAGAACCGACGGTAGGCAGGATATGGTTTAATTTGGATGCTAACAAGAGCATTTCATAGAATCTCATACAATGGGGTCTGGTTCAGTTGTTTAGAGGAAAACCAATGGGAAAATGGCCACAATAATAGAGCTTTAACGTCCACAAGAATTCAAACCCATCTATTTCAATCCCCTAGGTTCATATTTTTGGCTTTTGTGTTTTGGTTCTGACGATGAATTTCCTTCTCAAAATGAGAGGATCATCTTGGGGCCAATGAAGCTGGTGGAGCCATTTCCAACTAGGGGTGTCAATTGGACTGGATTTGGTCCAATCCAATCCAGTCCAAATGTGAGTTCATTATAAATGGATCAGGTCCAATCCAATTCAATTCAATGTTTGGACCATCCAATCTATTCAAATTCATTTTGGTTTAGATTGATTTTAACTCAAACCCGGCCCATTGACACACATTCTTATCTTATATTGATGGACCAGATATTGCCTTAATCCAACCCAATCCAATATAAATTTGTTACGGATGGACCAGTCCAATCCAATATGTTTTGTTGGTCCATTCAATCCGTCCAAATTGATTTTGGACTGGACGGGATCTAATCCAAAAACGGTCCATTGACACCTTTATTTCCAACAAACATGGGATTCGTCGCCACCAGCCATAGTTTGGTTGTTGCTCTTGGTGAGTGGTGAGGGCATGAAGGGGACAAACATTCTTAAAAGGTATCCCCATCTTTGTGGAGAGAGTGGAGCTGGTGGTGAATGGGATTTACAATACCATTGACTAATTTACCTACGTTCGGATTTCAAAAATAAGTGGGACCCACGGTAAATTTCATTTTCCCGGGTATCAGTTACCTGGGTAAATAATACCCTTCTCACAGTCGGGTAAGTTTGGTTTCCCAAGTGAAAGGTAAATGAAAAAGGGTTAAAATGTCAAAATTTCCCTTGAAGAGTTTCTCCCTCATGTTCACCATTCTTCTGTCGTCGGTGATGATACTCTCACTTGTTGCCGCTGCTCCACCAAGTGATCGTCGTTAATATTTTTTTCATACATTGAAACGGTAAGGAGAAAAAGAGGGTAAATCGCACCATTTTTCTTTTTCACAGGGTTTCTTCTTCTACATTTATAATTGCTATTAATCCCTTTATTACGTTCTCACCACTTGTAAAATGAATTATGTGATTTATTTTGTATTGCAAATGATTATTTCACATAATCAGCGTTTGTCAATTGCCATTCTCATCATCTTGCTAGATAAATTGCCGAATGGAGGGATATTGTTTCTATTGATTTTAAATTAAAATTAACACCATYACGTTCCTTAGGGTTTTATTAATTTTGTTAAAGAGGTCTACATTCATTTTCATATTCTGAGCAAAATTTTGTTTGAAAATTCTTGAGATACAAACCCATGCAATTACATTTTTTTTCTTGTAGTTATTCTTTTGCATGTCTTCTTCTGATAAAGTTTTTTTGATGAATCAATTTTTGGTGAAGTGTCAATTTTTTGTGCTAAGTACCTCGTCAATTGGTCTGCTTCCAAGTGGCCGATGACTCAGAGGCCAAAGTGGAGAACTTTTGCTGGATGACCTGGATGTCGAGCTGACCAGGCTAAACTGAGGGCAGATTAGGTGCCGAGTTAACTGGGCCAAGTTGGGCAGGTTAGGTGCCGAACTGACTGGGCCGAGCTAGGCAAGTTAGGTGAATAGTTGACTGGGCTGAGCTAGGCAGGTTAGGTGACGAGCTGAACAGAGTGCCGAGCAGCCTATTAGGTGTCGAGTTGACTAGAGGGTCGAGCTGCCTATTAAGTGTCGAGCTAATCAGAATGCCGAGCTGGCTGGTGGCGAACTGGATTGATTGTGGAGTTTCGTAGTTCTTTAGAGACCTACAAGGAATCAATGTCAGAGGACCCTGGGGGGCTAACCCGGTGAGGTCGCTCCGATGCTTAAGTCAGTACTCTCATATTAGACTGTGAGCTAAAAATCACAAAGTATGAGAGCTAGAATATGCTTATTTGCCCCCCCACCCTGACATTGGGGTTGGTGCCTTTATATAGGCATTGTTTGGTGTGGGCTTCAAGCACCACATCCGAGATTTTCGCGAGGTCGTCTAAGTGGTTCGAGATTCCCTGAGGCAACCGCCATGCACGTTGACTACCCTCCAGATCGTTCGGCACATGGGCCAACTTCCAAGGATCATGGGATTGTTAGGATATGCATGTCGAATTTGTCGGCGAGCATGTCTCACAGGTCGCCAGGTCGGAGCCTTTGCCAGTCTGCCAGGTCGCGCCTAGGCCAGGCCGCCAGGTCGGACACCACCAACATGGCTAAGGCAACTTATTGCCTAAGTGGTTCTGGGTGTCATTTAATAGTCCCGATGTGCCATGTGTCACAATATCATTGGAGGGCCAAATCCGCCCTCATCATTCTCACTTGTTGTCATTGTTCCACCAAGTGACCGAAGTTAATAGTTTTTTCATCCATTGAAACGATAAGGAGTTAAAGAGGGTAAATCGCACCATTTTCTTTTTCATAGGGTTTCTTCCTCTACATTTAAAATTGCTATTAATCACTTTATTACGTACTCACCACTTGTAAAATGAATTATGTGATTTGTTATGTATTGCAAATGATTAATTCACAGAATTAGTGTTTGTCAATTGCCAGTCTCGTCATCTTGCTAGATAAATTGCCGAATGGAGGGATGTTGTTTYTATTGATKTTAAATTATAATTMACACCAYTACRTTCYTTARGGTTTTATTAATTTTGTTAAAGAGGTCTACATTCATTTTCATATTCTGAGCAAAATTTTGTTTGAAAATTCTTGAGATACAAACCCATGCAATTACTTTTTTTTTCTTGTAGTTGTTCTTTTGCATGTCTTCTTCTGATAAAGTTTTTCTGATGAATCAATTTTTGGGGAAGTGTCAATTTTTTGTGCTAAATACCTCGTCAATTGGTCTGCTTCCAAGTGGCCGATGACTCAGAGGCCGAAGTGGAGAACTTTTGCTGGATGACCTGGATGCCGAGCTGACCAGGCCGAACTGAGGGCTGATTAGGTGCCGTGTTAACTGGGCCGAGCTAGGYAGGTTTGGTGCCGAACTGACTGGGCTGAGCTAGGCAGGTTAGGTGACGAGCTGACTGCGCCGAGCTAGGCAGGTTAGGTGACGAGCTGACCAAAGTGTCGAGCAGCCTATTAGGTGCTGAGCTAACTAGAGGGCCGAGCTGCCTATTAGGTGCCGAGCTGATCAGAGTGCCAAGCTGGTTGGTAGCGAGCTGAATTGAATGTTGAGCTTCGTAGTTCTTTAGAGACCTGTAAGGAATCAATGTCAGAGTACCCAGGGTGGCTAACCCGGTGAGGTCACTCCGATGCTTATATAAATACTCTCATATTAGACTGTGAGCTAAAAATCACAAAGTATGAGAGCTAGAATATGCTTACTTGCCCTCCCTGACATTGGGGTTGGTGATTTATATAGGCATTGTTTGGCGTGGGCTTCACACACCGCATCCGAGATTACCGCGAGGTCGTCTAAGTGGTCCAAGATTCCCTTAGGCAACCGCCATGCACATTGACCACCCTCCGAGTCGTTCGGCACGTGGGCCAACTTTCAAGGATCGTGGGAGTGTTAGGAAATGCATGTTGAATTTGTCGCGAGCACGTCTCATAGGTCGCCAGGTCGGAGCCTGTGCCAGGCTGCCAGGTCGCGCCTAGGCCAGGCTGTCAGATCGGACACCACCAACTTGGCTAAGGCAACTTGTTGCCTAAGTGGTTCTGGGTGTCATCTAGTTATTCCGATGTGCCATGTGTCACAATATCATTGGAGGGCCAAATCCGCCCTCATCATTCTCACTTGTTGTCGCTGCTCCACCAAGTGACCGAAGTTAATATTTTTTTCATCCATTGAAACGGAAAGGAGTTAAACAAGGTAAATCGCACCATTTTTCTTTTTCATAGGGTTTCTTCTTCTACATTTATAGTTGTTATTAATCACTTTATTACGTTCTCAGCACTTGTAAAATGAATTATGTGATTTGTTTTGTGATGCAAATGATTATTTCACAGAATCAGTGTTTGTCAATTCCCATTCTCGTCATTTTGCAAGATAAATTGCCGAACGGAGGGAAGTTGTTTCTATTGATTTTAAATTATAATTAACACCATTACGTTCTTTAGAGTTTTATTAATTTTGTTAAAGAGGTCTACATTCATTTTCATATTTTGAGCAAAATTTTGTATGAACATTCTCAAGTACAAACCCATGCAATTAGGTGCCGAGCTGACTGGTCCGAGCTAGGCAGGTAAGCTGACGAGTTGACTGGGCCGAGCTAGGCTGGTTAGGTGACGAGCTTACCAGAGTGTCGAGTAGCCTATTACGTGCCGAGCTGACTAGAGGGCCGAGCTAATCAGAGTGCCGAGCTGGCTGGTGGCGAACTGGATTGATTGTTGAGCTTCGTAGTTCTTTAGAGACCTGCAAGGAATCAATGTCAGGGGACCCAGGGTGGCTAACCGTGGAGGTCGCTTCGGTGCTTTAGTCAGTACTCTCATATTAGAATGCGAGCTAAAAATAACAAAGTACGAGAGCTAGAATATGCTTACTTGCCCCCCCCAGACATTGGGGTGGGTGCCTTTATATAGGCATTATTTTGCGTGGGCTTCACACACCGCATCCAAGATTTCCGTGAGGTCGTCTAAGTGGTCCAAGATTTCCTGAGGCAACCGCCAGGGACGTTGACCACCCTCCGAATCGTTCGGCACGTGGGCCAATTTTCAAAGATGGTGGGAGTGTTAGCATATGCATGTTGAATTTGTCCGCGAGCACGTTTCATAGGTCGCCATGTCAAAGCCTTTGCCAGGCTGCTAGGTCGCGCCTAGGCCAAGCCGCCAGGTCAGACACCACCAACTTGGCTAAGGCAACTTGTTGCCAAAGTGGTTACGGGTGTCATCTATTTGTTCCGAGGTGCCATGTGTCACAATATCATTGGATGGCCAAATCCGCCCTCATCATTCTCACTTGTTGTCGCTGCTCCACCAAGTGACCGAAGTTAATATTTATTTTCATCCATTGAAACAGAAAGGAGTTAAAGAGGGTAAATCACACCATTTTTCTTTTTTCATAGGGTTTCTTCTTCTACATTTATAATTGCTATTAGTCACATTATTATGTTCTCACCACTTGTAAAATGAATTATGTGATTTGTTTTGTATTGCAAATGATTATTTCACAAAATCAGTGTTTGTCATTTGACATTCTCATCATCTTGCAAGATAAATTGCCGAATAGAGGTAAGTTGTTTCTATTGATTTTAAATTATAATTAACACCATTACGTTTTTTAGGGTTTTATTAATTTTGTTAAAGAGGTCTACATTCATTTTCATATTCTAAGCAAAATTTTGTGTGAATATTCTTGAGATACAAACCCATGCAATTACATTTTTTTTCTTTGTAGTTATTCATTTGCATGTCTTCTTCTGATAAAATTTTACTGATGAATCAATTTTTGGTGAACTGCCAATTTTTGGTGCTAAGTACCTCGTCATTTGGTCTGCTTCCAAGTGGTCAATGACTCAGAGGCCGAAGTGGTAAACTTTTGTTGGATGACCAGGATACTGAGCTGACCATGCTATTTTGAGGGCAGATTAGGAGCCGAGTTAACAGGGCCGAGCTGGGCAGGTTAGGTGCCGAATTGACTGGGCCGAGCTAGGCAGGTAAGGTGACGAGTTAACTAGGCCGAGCTTGGCTGGTTAGGTGACGAGCTGACCAGAGCGCAGAGCAACCTATTAGGTGCCGAGCTGACTAAAGGGCTGAGTTGCCTATTAGGTGCCGAGCTAATCAGAGTGTCGAGCTGGATTGATTGTTGAGATTCGTAGTTCTTTAGAGACTTGCAAGGAATCAATATCAGAGGACCTAGGGTGGCTAACGCGGTGAGGTCGCTTTGGTGCTTAAGTCAGTACTCTCATATTAGATTGCGAGCTAAAATTCACAAAGTATGAGATCTAGAATATGCTTATTTGCCCCCAATGCAATTGGGGTTGGTGCCTTCATATAGGCATTCTTTGGCGTGGGTTTCACGCACCGCATCCGAGATTTCCCGAAGTCGTCTAAGTGGTCCGAGATTCCCTGAGGGAACCGCCATGCACATTGACCACCCTCTGAATCTATCGGCACGTGGTCCAACATCCAAGGATCGTGGGAGTGTTATGATATGCATGTCGAATTTGTCGGCAAGCACGTCTCGCAGGTCACCAGGTCGGAGCTTTTGCTAGGCTGCCACGTCGCGCCTAGACCAGGCCGCCAGGTCGGACACCACCAACTTGGCTAAGGCCACTTGTTGCCTAAGTGGGTCCGTCTGTCATCTAGTAGTTCCGATGTGCCGTGTGTCACAATATCATTGGATGACCAAATCCACCCTCATCATTCTCACTTGTTGTCGCTACTCCACCAAGTGACCGAAGTTAATAGTTTTTTCATCCATTGAAACGGTAAGGAGTTAAAGAGGGTAAATCGCACCATTTTTCTTTTTCATAGGGTTTCTTCTTCTACATTTATAATTGCTATTAATCACTATATTATGTTCTCACCACTTGTAAAATGAATTCTGTGATTTGTTTTGTATTGCAAATGATTATTTCACAGAATTAGTGTTTGTCAATTGCCATTCTCGTCATCTTGCTAGATAAATTGCCGAATGGAGGGATGTTGTTTCTATTGATTTTAAATTATAATTAACACCATTACGTTCTTTAGGGTTTTATTAATTTTGTTAAAGAGGTTTACATTCATTTTCATTATCTAAGCAAAATTTTGTTTGAAAATTCTTGAGATACAAACCCATGCAATTACTTTTTTTTCTTGTAGTTATTCTTTTTCATCTCTTCTTGTGATAATGTTTTTCTGATGAATCAATTTTTTGTGAAGTGTCAATTTTTTGTGCTAAGTACCTCGTCATTTGGTCTGCTTCCAAGTGGCCGATGACTYAGTGGCCGAAGTGGAGAACTTTTGCTAGATGACCTGGATGCCGAGCTGACCAGGCCGAACTGAGGGCAGATTAGGTGCCGAGTTAACTGAGCCGAGCTGGGCATGTTAGGTGCCAAACTATCTTGTCCGAGCTAGGCAGGTTAGGTGACGAATTGACTGGACCGAACTAGGCAGGTTAGGTGATGTGCTGACTAAAGTGCCGAGCAGCCTATTAGGTGCCGAGCTAAATAAAGGGCCGAGCTGATCAGAGTGCCGAGCTGGCTGGTAGCGAGCTGGATTGATTGTTGAGCTTTGTAGTTCTTTTGAAACCTGAAAGGAATCAATGTCAGAGTACCCAGGGTGGCTAACCTGAAGAGGTCGCTCCGATGCTTATGTCAGTATTCTCATATTAGACTATGAGCTAAAAATCACAAATTATGAGAGCTAGAATATGCTTATTTGCCCGCCCCCCCTTGACATTGGAGTTGGTACCTTTGTATAGGCATTGTTTGGCGTGGGTTTCACGCACCGCATCCGAGATTTCCGCGAGGTCATCTAAGTGGTCCGAGATTCCCTTAGGCAACCGCCATGCATGTTGACCACCCTCCGAGTCGTTCGGCACGTGGACCAACTTTCAAGGATCGTGGGAGTGTTAGGAATTGCATGTTGAATTTGTTGGCGAGCACGTCTCATAGGTTGCTAGGTCAGAGCCTGTGGCAGGCTGCCAGGTCGCGCCTAGGCCAGGCCGTCAGATCGGACACCACCAAAGTGGCTAAGGCAACTTGTTGCCTATGTGGTTCTGGTTGTCATCTAGTTATTCCAAAGTGCCATGTGTCACAATATCATTGGAGGGCCAAATCCGCCTTCATCATTCTCACTTGTTGCCGCTGCTCCACCAAGTGACCGAAGTTAATATTTTTTTGATCCATTGAAACGGAAAGGAGTTTAAGAGGTTAAATCGCACCATTTTTCTTTTTCATAGGGTTTCTTCTTCTACATTTTTAATTGCTATTAATCACTTTATTACGTTCTCTACACTTGTAAAATGAATTATGTGATTTGTTTTGTATTGCAAATGATAATTTCATAGAATCAGTGTTTGTCAATTGCCATTCTCGTCATTTTGTAAGATAAATTTCCGAACGGAGGGAAGTTGTTTGTATTGATTTTAAATTATAATAACACCATTACATTCTTTAGGGTTTTATTAATTTTGTTAAAGAGGTCTACATTCATTTTCATATTCTGAGCAAAATTTTGTTTGAACATTCTTGAGATACAAACCCATGCAATTACTTTTTTTCTTGTAGTTATGCTTTTGCATGTGTATTTCTGATAAAGTTTTTCTGATGAATCAWTTTTTGGTGAAGTGTCAATTTTTTGTGCTAAGTACCTCGTCATTTGGTCTGYTTCCAAGTGGTCGATGACTCAGAGGCCAAAGTAGAGAACTTTTGCTGGATGACCTGGATGCCAAGCTGACCAGGCCGAACTGAGGGCAGATTAGGTGCCATGTTAACTTGGCCGAGCTGGGCGAGTTTGGTAACGAATTGATTGGGCGAGATAGGCAGGTTTGGTGATGAGCTGACTGGGCCTAGCTAGGCTGGTTAGGTGACGAGCTGACCAAAGTGCCGAGCTAACCAGAGGGCCGAGCTGCCTATTAGGTGCCGAGTTGATCAGAGTGCCGAGCTGGCTGGTGGCGAGCTGGATTGATTGTTGAGCTTCGTAGTTCTTTAGAAACCTGAAAGGAATCAATGTCAGAGGACCCAGGGTGGCTAACCCGGTAAGGTCGCTTCGATGCTTAAGTCAGTACTCTCATATTAGAATGCGAGCTAAAAATCACAAAGTATGAGAGCTAGAATATGTTTATTTGCGCCCCCTATGCCATTGGGGTTGGTGCCTTTATATAGGCATTGTTTGGCGTGGGCTTCACGCATCGCATCCGAGATTTCTGCGAGGTCGTCTAAGTGGTCCGAGATTCCTTGAGGCAACCGCCATGCACATTGACCACCCTTTGGATTGTTCGGCACGTGAGCCAACTTCCAAGGGTCGTAGGAGTGATAGGATATGCATGTCGAATTTGTTGGTGAGCAYGTCTCATAGGTCGCCAGGTCAGAGCCTGTGGCAGGCTGCCAGGTCGCGCCTAGGCCAGGCCGTCAGATYGGACACCACCAACTTGGCTAAGGCAACTTGTTGCCTAAGTGGTTCTGGGTGTCATCTAGTTATTCCAATGTGCCATGTGTCACAATATCATTGGAGGGCCAAATCTGCCCTCATCATTCTCACTTGTTGTCGCTGCTCCATAAGTGACCGAAGTTAATAGTTTTTTCATCCATTGAAACGGTAAGGAGTTAAAGAGGGTAAATTGCACCATTTTTCTTTTACATAGGGTTTGTTCTTCTACATTTTTAATTTCTATTAATCCCTCTATTACGTTCTCACCACTTGTAAAATGAATTCTGTGATTTGTTTTGTATTGCAAATGATTATTTCACTGAATTAGTGTTTGTCAATTGCCATTCTCATCATTTTGCTAGATAAATTGCCGAATGGAGGAATGTTGTTTCTATTGATTTTAAATTATAATTAACACCACTACGTTCTTTAGGGTTTTATTAATTTTGTTAAAGAGGCTTTCATTCATTTTCATTTTCTAAGCAAAATTTTGTTTGAAAATTCTTGAGATACAAACCCCTGCAATTACTTTTTTTTTTCTTATAGTTATTCTTTTGCATGTCTTCTTCTGATAATGTTTTTCTGATGAATCAATTTTTTGTGAAGTGTCAATTTTTTGTGCCAAGTACCTCGTCATTTGGTATGCTTCCAAGTGGCCGATGACTCAGAGGCCGAAGTGGAGAACTTTTGCTGGATGACCTGGATGCCGAGTTGACTAGGCCGAACTGAGGGCAGATTAGGTGCCGAGTTAACTGTGCCGAGCTGGGTAGGTTAGGTGCCATACTCACTGGTCCGACCTAGGCAGGTTAGGTGACGAGCTGATTGGGCCGAGATAGGCAGGTTAGGTGACGTGCTGACCAAAGTGTCGAGCAGCCTATTAGGTGTCGAGCTAACTAGAGGGCCGAGCTGCCTATTAGGTGCCTAGCTGATCAGAGTGCCGAGCTGGATTGATTGTTGAGTTTCGTAGTTCTTTAGAGACCTGCAAGTCTCTCATATTAGATTGTGAGCTAAATCTGCCCTCATCATTCTCACTTGTTGCCGCTGCTCCACCAAGTGACCGAAGTTAATATTTTTTTCATCCAT
The DNA here is from genome assembly GCF_000365185.1 of Nelumbo nucifera. The sequence continues at coordinate 363,514 of NW_010729353.1, read as the reverse complement.
TGAAACGGAAAGGAGTTAAAGAGGGTAAATCGTACCATTTTTCTTTTTCATAGGGTTTCTTCTTCTACATTTATAATTGCTATTAATCACTTTCTTACGTTCTCACCACAGTGTTTGTCAATTTCCATTCTCGTTATTTTGCTAGATAAATTGGCGAATGGAGGGATGTTGTTTCTATTGATTTTTAAATTATAATTAACACCATTACGTTCTTTAGGGTTTTATCAATTTTGTTAAAGAGGTCTACATTCATTTTCATATTCTGAGCAAAATTTGTTAAAGAGGTCTACATTCATTTAGGATTTTATTAATTTTGTTAAAGAGGTCTACTTACGTTTGTTTGTTATTATAATTTATATTTTTATCTGATACAAAATTTGTGCCAGGTTCAATTCTTTCCCATGTAAAAATATTGGGGYTACATCTCCTGCCATACTCCTATAACTCTCCTATTTCATAGAATCAATGTTTGTCAATTGCCGTTCTGGTCATCTTTTTAGATAAATTGCCGAATGGAGGGAAGTTGTTTCTATTGATTTTAAATTATAATTAACACCATTACGTTGTTTAGGGTTTTATTAATTTTGTTAAAGAGGTCTACATTCATTTTCATATTCTGAGCAAAATTTTGTTTGAAAATTCTTGAGATACAAACCCATGCAATTACTTTTATTTTTTTTTCTTGTAGTTATTCTTTTGCATGTCTTCTTCTCATAAAGTATTCCTGATTTGTTACCATATTGCAATAGAATTAGAAATTGTCTTCTCGTTTCGTGGATTATCACTGTTATCTATAATGGAATAGATCGTCAGAAATCATTGTGGTTCCCCCACCAAAATATTTTTGCTTTGTTAGTCCCCATGGTCCTCTCTGCTTGACGTTTAATAGTTGTCAATCCCAAAGAAAAGTTACATGAACATCAAGGGAAAGTAAAACTTTTCAGGCCTTAACCTCAAATGGGTTGCCTCAATGTGTCGAACAGACATTAAATTGGGGTCCCGGTTCATGTTCCAAACTTCAAATTTTGGTTGCATTAAGTTTCAGTTCTACCCATAATTTCGCTGCATGTATGAGGGCATATACAAGGATCAACCATTAATTTTAGTTCTAGGCTTTGTTATCTTGAGAGAGTGTTGTTTGTGGAAAATATAAAGGTTTAAACTTTGCACAACGACTATTTATTGTTGTTGTCATCTTGAGAGATTTTATAGCTGGATCATCTGCAGGTAAGGTTTTATCTTCTGCTGACCTACTGGCTAAAATTTGAGAAACCAAGAAAAAGCAATCGGTGATGGTTTGAAAACATCAATTTGGTTTTTGGTCTTTGGTTATAGTAACAACACATCTGGTCGGTAGTGGGCCTTCTAGTTCTAGACCATCTAGAAAGCTTGCTGCAGTGCAACCTGAGATATCGATATGCTAGATATGTACATTTATACAACAAAGAGTTAAATGGCTCATTTGCTATTATTTTCACCATTGCACCTGCTTATTTTGAAACATTGAACATAGACACTCTTAGTTTCACTTCTGTATTGAGCCTTAAAGAAAGCTTTGGTCTTCGATGGCCTAGGGTTTTAGGAAACCAAGGGGCATCTCTGACTATAAAAGGGTATTATGGGCATTTACGAGATAAATAAAGAATTACTTCCTTCTCAACCAATCAACCAAACACCATGCACACCAATCCAGCTGACCTCTAACGGTTGAAGACCAAGAGTCGCACTATGCGCATTGATCCGACCGACCTCCAATGGCTGAGGACCTAGGACCACACATCACAGATCGGCCCATGGCGGAGGACCTAGGATCACATCACTCACATACCGATAAGGGTGTCAATGGACCGGTTTTTAATTGGATCCCGCCTAGTCCAAAATTAATTTGGACGGACCAACAAAACATATTGGATTGGACCAATCTGGTCCAAAATATTTATTAGATTGAATTGGATTGGTTCGTCCGTAACAAATTTATATTGGATTGGGTTGGATTAAGCCAATATCTGGTCCATCGATATAAGATAAGAATATATGTGTCAATGAACCGTGTTTGCGTTGAAATCAATCTAAACCTAAATGAATTTGAATAGATTGGATGGTCCAAACATTGAATTGGACTGGTCCAAAACATTCATTGGATTGGATTGGATTGGACTTGGTCCATTTATAATGAACTCACATTGGACTGGATTGGATTGGACCAAATCTAGTCCTAATTGACACCCCTACAATAGAGGGTGGCTACTGAAAAGACTCCCGAGCACTTACTCGTCTTGAGGTCGGGACAAAACTGGCCGAAGACCACAACTAGCCCGATTGAAGAGCGTAATCTCTACAAGACCAAGTGCCACTAAACTCCCCACTGTGACGACTGAGAGCTCGGAAACACCGAACTCACTAGGGATGACAATTTTTCCTATTTCCCCAATCCCGACAAGGACTTGCCTCAAATGGAATGGGAATAGAGATGAGATGCTTTTTCCCATATAGGGCAAGGATTAAAATATCGATACCAAGTAATATATCGGTCAATTTGGATATAAATACACAAACATTAATGATTTGATACACTTAAAAAATGCATATAAATTAAATAAATACATTAATACCATTAAATCTATAACCGAAATATCTAAGAATAACATATAAACACATAAAAATTTCATACTTTAACCTACTAAACCACCTAGACCTGGACCCAAAATCCATAATATGAAAAAAAAAAAACATTCATTTTCTTTTGAAGTTATCTCTTTAGATTATACATTTATACTCAGAAAGCAAATGGTAAAATCATTGATAACTCTGATTCTTCTCATAGTTACTTGAAAGTTCGGATCCATTAAATGGTGGATTCGGGACTTGTATTCATGGAAAAGTATTCTGGGTCCCAATCCAATGGTTCTCCTCGCTTAAGGATAACAAAACCCAAGTACATCCCTTGGATTTAACGTCCTACTCCGTGTCCTTTGTCATTTTCTGACCTGATGCCCTGTACTTATAAATTATAATCATTCATCACAGAGAATATTCCTGTTTGGAGTTTGGATCACAAACGGTGGGTCCGGGTTTGGATCCTCCAACCCGTAGGGGCAGCAGATGCAACAGAGTCCGTCAGACGACTCTGACCGTGCAGGGGTTTTATATCGTAGTTACGATCTATGAAACTTATAGTCCGAATCGTCCGAACTAATTCGGATTTACTCCCAACACGAATTTCACCAATGGTTCCAACACCATTGCAGCCGTGTCATGGCGAGATGTTCCCGATGCATAGYTGATATGGTTGTAGGGACAATGTGTTGGGATGTTAAGTGGGGACCAGATCCGGACTTCCACCTTAGTTCTTAGCGGCTTAGCGCCCGTGCCGCTCCTGCTGCATACTCCAACAGTCCAACGATTCAAAAAATTTGGATTTTATGGAAAATAAGTTAAGAAATAAATAAATATAAATAATTGAATCGTTTCGATGATTCAATTCAAATTCTTGCCCTCGTCCCACATAACGGCTACATTTCTCTCTCCTCCTTCCGCCCCCTCTTTCTCTCCCCTTCTCACTCTTCTGTCTTAACCAAGATTTCTCTCTCTTCTTTCTCTCCCTCTTCCTCTCTGTAGATCTCTAGATCTCTGCAAAAGATGAAGCACTTCATGCTACCAAAGAGTGGAGTCTTGAGGGCGAACCCATCCTCTGAAACTCCGTCTTCTCCAAACCCTTATTCGCAGAAGCAGAGACCTTCTCGGAGGCAAAAGGAGAACGCTCCACCTGCAGATCCAAATGCATTACCAGATTCTGCTTCCCCTTCACTTTCGGGGAAGTCGGCATCCGCTTCCGGAAAGATCAGAAGCCCTCTTCCGCCTAGACCTCCTTCTTCGAACCCTAACCCTCTTAAAAGGAAGCTCAGCATGGAAACCGTTCCGGAAAATAGTGTTCCGTTGTCATCTGACTCTGGAGTGAAGGTATGTCTCTTTTCCAGCTTTGCTGTTAGTGAGGATCTTGAAGTCGGAAGGCTTGGTGGTCTTGTTTTTGCCTTTTTTTTTGTTTTTGAATTTAGGGTTCTTTACTGCGCTATTACAAGAACTAATTTTGACACTCATTTATTTGAATTATTGCAATTATTTTGCACTAATCAGGTAATTGTACGAGTGAGGCCTCCGAACAAGGACGAGGAAGAGGGAGAAATGATAGTACAGAAAGTCTCCGGTGAATCCTTGTCAATTCTTGGACAGACCTTCACATTTGATTCTGTTGCAGAATCAGATGCGACACAGGTGAGAATGATTGGAACTGTACCTCTCCTGTAAATTATGATATTTGAGATAAAGAGTTTAGCTTGGTTTTAGAGAATATGCTGTTGGAATAATTGTTTGTTAATAAAGTCCTACCTGTAATTTATTTATTTTTTTCAGGAAGATATATTCCAGCTTGTGGGTACCCCCCTTGTGGAAAATTGTCTGGCCGGATTTAACAGTTCCATATTTGCATATGGACAGGTATATTATCAACTTGTAACTGCTTGATTTTTGTTCTGATTATCTTAAACCTTTTACTTGCAAGCAATCTAGTTCATGCATGAAGTGTGGCTAATTCTCATATTTATCTTAATCAAGACGGGTAGTGGAAAAACTTATACAATGTTGGGACCTGCCAATGCCTTGCTGCATGAAAATTTCCCAAGCATCCAAAAGGGGTTAACACCTCGAGTCTTAGAGCAACTATTTGCACGCATAAATGAGGTAATAATTTTTCTTTTTAATTTCTGACCATGTGGCATTACCACCATAGAGTGTCTCATATTTCCTTTTCCAGGAGCAAGTTAAGCATGCTGACAAGCAACTCAAGTATCAATGCCGGTGTTCTTTTCTTGAGGTAATGTATTGAGACTACTTCTGAACATATGCTTTGTCTATATTTGCTTTCTGCCGTTTTGTAATTCATGTAACTTCTATGGCAGATTTATAATGAACAAATCACTGATTTGTTGGACCCAAATCAAAAGAACCTCCAGGTAAAAGAGTGTTCTGTGAGAACATTTTGTCTATTACTTGTCCTGGTTTATTCTGTTAAACTGCTTTCCCAGTATGATTGGATTATCAATGTTATTTTATTTTATTTGTTTTGTATTCCAGATCAGGGAAGACGTCAAGTCTGGTGTTTATGTTGAAAACCTGACAGAGGAATATGTATCTACAATGAAGGATGTTAGTCAGCTTTTGATAAAGGTGAGCAATTTGGTTCTGGTGATATCAGACTTATAAATGGATCATGAATGCATATGCATGTCTATTTCCTGGAATTATTTCCAATGAATGTCACCAAGGGACAAGTTTGCCTGCAAAATATGCCCATACCCCTACTGCTATTCTGCTAGTTATACTTTCTTTCCCATAAGAATGCTTACTAGTGGAAACTTCTCTTTAGTTTTCAGAATTTTATTGTATGTAAAACAATAAAAGAGGAGAAGTATCTGTAATCTATACTATATAAAGTGGGCACTGGCCTTGGGTTTCATGTATATCATAAAAATATCATACGTGGTTAATACTTACTTGTATACTCACACGGAACATGCTCTTACACTAGTATGTACAACATATTTTTGTGTTTTTTTTTGTTTACTGTAACTTGATTAAAAGTAGTTTTAGGACCTTTCTTTATCCTTTTGTTTTCCTGCCAAAGAGAGAAATACCTTGTGCCAATCATCTTAGGAATGATTTTCAAATTCCAATTCTGATAGTTTTTCTCCTCTAATTGGACCAAGGAAAAAGGTTCATCCAATGGATCATGAGAAACAAAACACTATATAGGTGCTGCATCAAGGTGAACAATGGATTCATTAATTCTACAGTCAAACAGACATCTAAGCTTTTTGAGGTTAGTCAATTCAAACAAGAGGACATTCTGAGTAGAAATCCTTTCTTCACAGGGGTGTTACCCAGGAGTATAGAAGATAACACCAGGTACATGCTTATCAAGATATATTGAGGAGAGGGAAGCTGAAGGATATGGCTCTTGCTGGTTGAGGTCTTCCTTCCCGATGGAAAATAACCCTTTTGATTGATTGGTGTCAAAGTCTCCTTACTGCGCCAACCTGATGGGAAATAACCCTTTTGATTATTTGGGGAGGGGGCCTAGAAACTTGAGGGAGACTAAGAATAGAAGCTGCAGTCAGACATTGTAAAAAGGACCAGCAGCCGCTTTCTAGAGTTGTTTTATTAGCATGTCCTTGGGGATATATCTTTCCTGGCTGTGATGAGTGTTATTTTTTTTCCACCTCTGCACACTAGTCCAATCCATTGAAAAAATTCAGTTCATAGACTCCAAAAGTGTTGGATTGAAAGATCATCAATTGAAATTAACTTATGATCTTTCCAGCCTCTAATACTGTTTTTTAAGAGGTGATAGGACTGTTTAGATAAAAAAAGAAGGTCAACATATTGAAAGCTTTTATCCACTTCACCTATTTTACATGCAATCCATTGCTTTAACTGAATTATATGCTATGTTTACTATTTTATCAGAATTGACTGAATATGCACAAAAGGCATGTCACTAGGTCTCTTTCTCTAGGTTGTCTTGGCATTTGAAACATGAGCACTCTTTAATGGCATGGGTTGTGTTCAATGTCTTTCGAATGAGTGAAATTTATCCAAATATAATAATGCTTACCACGCATTTTGGTACAGGGAATATCAAACAGGAGAACAGGTGCAACGAGTATTAATGCAGAGAGCTCCCGTTCACATAGTGTATTTACTTGCGTTGTTGAATCACGATGCAAGGTTAGTTCAATCTCCATTCTCTTATTCTAAAAATAGAATATTTGAATCATCTAGTGTTAGTTTTCAGATCCAAGAGTTAACTTCATTAGTTCTCAGTATATTATTAGTATGGATTTATGAAGTTCGATGCATAAGCATTGACTCTATTTTTGTTTCTGTTAAAAACTATGTTACACTGAATCTAACATAAGGTTCTTCTTTACAGAGCATGTCAGATGGTGTGAGCAGCTTCAGGACAAGTAGAATAAATCTTGTTGATCTCGCTGGATCAGAAAGACAGAAGCTAACAGGTGCAGCAGGTGAACGCTTGAAAGAAGCAGGGAATATTAATCGATCTCTGTCACAGCTGGGGTATGATATATTACTCAGTACTCTTATCTTATATGGAAATCTTTTCTGCTCGAATCTTGCTCTAACTATATTACTTTACTTCGTTATTCAATGTTTGTATTGAAATTTTTATTACAACATAGCAGCTGTGTACTGATCTATGTTTCTGATTGGAATCTCAGGAACTTGATAAATATTCTTGCAGAAGTTTCACAAACAGGAAAACACAGACATATCCCTTATAGGGATTCTAGATTGACATTCTTACTTCAGGAATCTTTAGGTGGAAATGCAAAGCTTGCAATGATCTGTGCAATATCTCCTGCACAGAGGTAATCTTCAGATACTTGCCTGGATTCACACTATTTCTTTCTCTCTGGTGGTATTGGAAACTCATGTACATTGAAAATTCACAGCTGTAAGAGTGAAACACTTAGTACATTAAGGTTTGCACAGCGTGCAAAGGCCATTAAAAACAAGGCAGTCGTTAATGAAGTGATGCAAGATGATGTTAATTTCTTGAGAGAAGTGATACGCCAGCTGAAGGTGTTGCTTCTTCCCTTATTTCCAATTTTCTTTTTGTTTTAGGACAGATTTTTTTTTCTCATTTTCAAGTTTAATTTTTAAACATGTGAAAGGTCCCCTTGGTTGGTATTCTCACAGGATGAACTTCTTAGAATGAAAGCAAATGGTAATTCAACAAATCCTAATGGAGCTTATTCAACGGGATGGAATGCCCGTAGAAGCTTGAATCTCCTTAAACTGAGTCTTAACCGTCCAATGACTGTTGAAGAGGATAGTGATGAGGAGATGGAGATTGACGAGGAAGCTGTTGAGAGACTTTGCATTCAAGTTGGTCTTCAGTCTGCAGGTTGTGAAGAAAACATTAGTCAAGACAAGAAGCTGCAAACTTTCCAGTCAAATTCTCAACTTGAATCTTCCGATGAACAAGCTTGCAGAGAAATCCAGTCAAATTCTCAACTTGAATCTTCCGATGAACAAGCTTGCAGAGAAATCCAGCCCAGTGAAGTACCTGGATGTGTCAGTGATCATGCATCTGAGGAAGCTGATGTTAACATGGAAGACTGTCATGTTGAAGAAATAGCATTGGAAGAGACTGGTAAGAATGAAATAGGTATTGATGTTCTTGGTGGTGAACCTGTTCCTGATGCTCCACAATTTTCTAGTCCTGATGGTCTAAACCATCAAAATCATGCTGAGGAAAATGACAAGGAAGGGAATATGGTTGATAGAAATACTAACTTAGTTGATGTGAGCTCTTCAGAGAATCCCGTTGAGGAGAAATTTCCTATGCCCTCAGTCAATAATTCCCCTGCTGAAGGTTCCCAACAGAAACCTGTTGAAGTTGAACCCTCCGCTTTGCCAGATAGTGAAGGTTCAGTGAGCATTACAGTTGCAGATCCGCATTATAATTCTTCCACTAGCTCTCAAAATTCTGTGCCTCCTTCTAACCTTTGCATAGTACCTTATGATGTGTCTCCAGTGCTTCAATCACCCACTTTGAGTGTCTCTCCAAGAGTCATCAGTAACAGCAGGAAAAGTCTTAGGACATCTTCAATGTTGTCAGCATCTCAAAAAGAAATACAAGAAGAAAGCAATTCTGGTCCAAAGGCTCTACATCTGTCTTTTGCACGTTCCTTGAAAAGTGATACTGTAAATTCTTCAAGTACTCAAACAAGCAAGAATTCCCTTACACCAACAGAACACTTGGCTGCAAGTCTCCGACGTGGTCTAGAAATTATTGATAGCCACCGGCAGAGTTCGGCTTTGAGGCACTCCACATTCAGGTTTACATTTAAGCCTTCTTTGCAAATTGACAAGGTTGATGCTGGTATACAAACTCTACCTCAAGATTCTGAGGCACTACAAGATCCGTCATTTGTATGTAATAAGTGCAAGAAAAGAACACATGAAGGGGAGTTGAAAGAAGGCAATGATTTCTCAGATATGCAATTGGTACCATTTGATGGATCACTGTCCAATGAGAAATCTAAGAAGCAAGTTCCTAAGGTATGCCAAATAATGCCAGCATTATATGAGTATTCATTGTTGTTTCATCATCTATATATGAGTTTTTAATATTTCTGTTTTGATGCAGGCAGTGGAAAAGGTCTTAGCTGGAGCAATCAGACGAGAAATGGCACTCGAAGAATATTGTGCCAAGCAAACTGCTGAAATTATGCAGCTGAACCGTCTGGTTGGTGTATTTTAGATTTCAATTCTTGATGGTAAATATCTATTTGTTTCTTTCAATATGACTTTTAGTTTTGTCTCCATTGACAGGTCCAGCAATACAAGCATGAGAGGGAATGCAATGCCATCATAGAACAAACACGGGAGGATAAGATTTTTCGCCTTGAGAGCCTCATGGATGGAATTTTACCCACTGAGGAGTTCATGGAGGAAGAATTAGTATCTCTTTCACATGAGCACAAGGTAGGTTAGGATTTTCCAACTAATATGTGTTGATATTTATCCTATTCTTATCTCCTTATGTCTATTTAATTGCCCTATTCATATTATTATTGTTTGGTATGTACAGCTTCTGCAAGAGAAATATGAAAACCATCCTGAGGTTTTGAGGGCAAAAATTGAGTTAAAAAGGGTTCAAGAAGAGTTGGATGGGTATAGAAACTTCTTTGATTTGGGTGAAAGGGATGTCTTGTTGGAAGAGATTCAAAATTTAAGAAGCCAGCTACAATACTATTTGGATTCATCGTCATCCATATCAGCTCGAAAACGAAGTCCTTTGCTGCAGTTGACCTATTCATGTGAGCCCAGTTCAGCACCTTTGTGTGCAATTCCCAAGTCAATTGAAGAAAGTGCTGGTGAGAAATCTGACCAGGGGACTCATCCTCCTCCATGCACTCCTCAGTCCAATGAGGAAAGTGCAGAGGAGAAATTTGAACAAGAGAGACAACGTTGGACCGAGGCAGAGAGCAAATGGATTTCTCTTTCTGAAGAATTACGGATGGAACTGGAAGCTAGCCGCTCTCTTGCAGAGAAAAGGAAGCAGGAACTTGATTCTGAGAAGAAATGCTCAGAAGAGCTGAAAGAAGCAATGCAGATGGCAATGCAGGGACATGCACGTATTCTTGAACAGTATGCAGAACTTCAAGAAAAGCATCTTGCATTGCTTGCAAGACATCGTATGATCCAAGAAGGAATAGAAGATGTTAAAAAAGCAGCTGCAAAAGCTGGAGTCAAGGGTGCTGAATCTAAGTTCATCAACTCCCTTGCTGCAGAAATTTCAGCACTAAAAGTTGAAAGAGAAAAGGAGAGGCGGTATTTAAGGGATGAGAATAAAGGCCTTCAAGCTCAACTAAGGGATACAGCTGAAGCTGTACAGGCTGCTGGTGAACTACTTGTGCGGCTTAAGGAAGCAGAAGAAGCAGTAGCCACTGCCCAGGTGTGTAAATTGGATTTGGTTTCTGTTAATCTCTTTGTTTTCCCATTTCTCCTTGTGTGTGTGTGTACATGACCATCCAAGTGTGCTCTCTGTGTTATATGGAGTTTAGATCTCTGATTTGTGCATGCCCAAGGTTTGAATTTTCATTTTCTCATACATTTTCAAATCTAACCTTGTACACCCAAGCCAACCTTCGAAGGATGTCAATTTAGGTGCCCTGGCAGCCAAAAACCCAAGGTTCAAAGTTTCAATACGCCCGTGTATCGGCAGAGGTGTATCGGTACTAAAAACCTTGCATTTTTTTAGTTTATATTCATTAAAGAAAGAGGGTTAAATAGGTGATACGCCTGAAAGGTGTAGTTATCGAAATTTTGATCCTTGCAAATACCAAAGCTTAAGTTTTCCTTTAATGGTTCTTTATACCTGACCTGAGCAGCGATTTAAAAGGTGCACACCTGGTGTGCACCTTGTGCCTTAGCCCAGGTGTGCGCGCCTTTTGAAAATTTGCTGCTTTTTTCCTTTTTTTGAGTCTAGCGGTTGGGCCCTTTTGAAAATTTGCTGCTTTTTTCCTTTTCTTGAGTTTGGCGGCTGGGCCGGGGGCAGAGCCCTCGGATCCCCGTGCCACGCCCCTCAATGCCAGCCCAAACAAGTCCATGTTAGGGTCTTAAATTCTTAGTTTTAATTGCTTTTAAGAAGATATTTTATTAGGATGAATGAATGGACAACATTACCAAATAGGGGGTTCTCGAAGCTTTGGTGAGCGAGCGAAGCAAGTGAAGGCGGCTCATAGAATTAGGAATGTAATATGTCACATTAGCTACTTGATGCAATTGACAAAAAAAGAGATTGTGGGTTTTATATGCTTGAAAATGTTTTATATGTTTTATTTCATTTTTAAATTCTCATTTGAATATGCTTTACATATTATGTTTATGTATTTTAATTTTAGATAATAGGTTTTTAAAACATTTATTTTAAAATTTAAGTTTATATTTTTATTAATATTATGTTTTATAATTTTTTTAGATTTTTTTTGCATTTTTTGAATTTTTAGCTATTTTTTTTTAAACTGTGCGCCTTGCCTCAAAAAGGTGTGTGCCTCGCCTTGCGCCCAAAATGGCCCTTGCACCTTTTTTGCGCCTTGCGCGCTTTTAAAACACTGGACCTGAGTCAATTCCTTGATTTTCCTGAGTTGAGGACTACTCCCACTCTTGTATTGTGAAATAATAAGTCATGGTGATCACTACAAAACATATATGGCCCTTCCAAATCAAGTGATTGTGCCTCAAATAATATATTTTTTTTCATACACTTTTGTATTTGATTTATAATGTGTGATTAGGAGAGTGAAGGAACTTATTGTCAAGACAAAACACAATTGGACTACACTACCAGAATCTCTATTCAGTGTTATAGGAGAGTGAAGGAACTTAACTGAATAGAGATTCTGGTAGTGTAGTCCAATATATTATATTTTGTCTTGACAATAAGTT
>NW_010729353.1:323489-351224 GCF_000365185.1 Nelumbo nucifera | reverse complement strand
TCACACATTATAAATCAAATACAAATAGAATTGTACTTTTCAAAAGTGTATGAAAAAAAACTATTATATTATATTCTGAGAACCCCCAATTTGGTGATGTAGTTCATTCATTCATCCTAATAAAATGTCTTCTTAAAAAGCAATTAAAACTATAAAATCATTATTTTTTGTGTGAAAACTAAGATTTTAAGACCTAATGTGGACTTGTTTGGGCTTGCCTTGAGGGGCGTGGCACAAAGGCGGCTCATAGAATCAGTAATGTAATATGTTTTACATTACATTAGCTATGTGAAGTACTGCAATTGAGTGAAAAAAGAGATTAGAGGTTTTACATGCTTGAAAATGTTTTATATGTTTGATTTTATTTTTAAATTCTCATTTGAATATGCTATACATCTTATTTTATGTATTTTAATTTTAGAAAATAGGTTTTTTAAAACATTATTTTTAAATTTAACTTTATTTTTTTTAGTAATATTATGCTTAATATTTTTTGATTTTTTTTTTTGAATTTGGCAGTTTTTGAATTTTCTGACATTTTTTTTGATTTTTTAGCTTTTTTTTTTGTATTTTTTCACCTTGCTTCAAAAAGGCACGTGCCTCTTGCCTTGTGCCTTGTGCCTCAGGTGCAAATTGACCCCTGCACCTTTTTTGCGCCTTGCGCTTTTAAAACACTGATTCTTCTTCAGTTTCATTTATATTATATTATATTCTGAGATGAACAAACATATGTAATAAAATTTGTAATGTCATATAGGCAGTTCAAATTTAACATTCAAAAACTACATTTAGTAGAGAATTCAACTTGAAATGGGAACTACATTTTGTAGTGGATTTGTACACAAGTGGGAATTACATTTTTAAGGGAATTCCTGCTTCATTTGTTCTATGTGGCTGTGTTTGAAACGATAATGAAAATATTGTACTCCATGTTTCATGCCAGAATCTCTAAACACCATGGCACCTACCAAACACACCATCCTAAATGTATGCACTTATTGATATGTTGTGCTTCTGTGGGCAAATGTGTGAAACTTTCTTTCATGTGGTTAGAACTGGGATTWTGCTTTGCTACTGCTGATCAATATAAAATCTGCATCATGGTGCTAGAGTTCTCAGGCATTGCTGTGTGCTATCATTAAAAACATATCTGTAACTTGGCACAGAGCTCCAACTGATATTTCAAAAGATATTAAAAGCTGCATGATATTTTAGTTCCTAAACAACCATTTGCCATTTAGTTGGGTGGGAGGACTGTTTTATCCTTGAAAGTCTGCCAGCACTTTGGTATTCTTTCCTCCTGAAAGAAGTATTTTTCCCTGCTAGGAAGGGAAGTTTTTACCCTTGGAAACTAAAACAGTCCCAATTTTTTTTGAAGTTTATATATGGAGCATATTGAAAATCCCAAAGAAGGAAATACTATGCACTTTTTTCATATGAGAGGCCTGCTAGTTGGTCCATTTAAATGAAGCAGCAACTTCTTGTGTAGTGGAAAGAATATTTTTCCTTGTTAGGAAAGAAAAACCCAGTAAAGGATGTAGATTTCTCCTGGAAACGAAATGACGTTTTAGTTTATACATGAATCATACTGAAAATCCTACAGACAAAAATACTGTATACTTTTTTATATGGGGGGAACCTAGTCAAGCGGTTTAGTAATCCGATCTAAACATGGTAAGATGGTTGGGGCCCACATGTTCCTCTTGCCAGAATAAGCACTTTTTTGGTGGGCATGTTTTAGATTAAAATTTACCACTAAGGGGGAGTATAACTCCACAGGGCCCTCTATCCAATAACCACACAATCTCCTCTTCTACCATATTCTTTTTATTCTTCTTCTTAAAGTAGCTTTAAATGCGACGCTTCTGGTTTTGTTGCCAAGCTCATTCTAATTATGTTAGGTTCTAATTATTCCCTAGGTAAACATAACACAAGTCTAACATGATTACTGGATAACTTCCATAACATGATTAATCTCACTTCAACAATCTAACCTTGTAATATCTATTTTGATTTATTTACTTGATATCATAATTTGCAATAATAATTACATAATATGTTTCTGAAAAAGAATAATTGTGATATTTTCCTTGTGCAGTTTTTTCTTGATAGCATTGAGATTTCAGATTTCTAATGCTTTTGCTTCATTATCCTCTTCCTGTAATACTTAAAAGTGGATTGATTTATCCGCCAAGATTAGAGGCTTTAATTATCCTCAGTCACATGAAATGTCATCCTTAACTTTCACTGCATCAGCATGGTATCAATTACTAATTCTTTTTTTTATCATCTTCTATCATGTTACAGAAGCAAGCTCAAGATGCAGAGCAAGAAGCCGAGAAGGCCTATAAACAGATTGATAAATTGAAGAAAAAGCATGAAAAGGAAGTTGCTAATCTGCACCAGGTCTTGGAAGAGTCTCGTCTACCTAAAGAAGCACTTAGACCTACTTATGATGATTCAAATATAGTCAAATATGATGAAGGTGAGTGCCTCAGCATTGGTGGTGATCAACGATGGAGGGAGGAGTTTGATTTCTACCAGGAAGAAGATGGTGAACTCTCAAAACCATGGTTCTCTGGATACGACCGATGCAACATATAGAAGAAATGTATGATCAAATTGTGTATGTAATAGTAATAGTTTGTTATATAGTTTTCTATCAATGGCTGTAGTAGCAATTATTGATCATTCCTTTGGGTGATACGCATCTGTTCTCACCAATTGTGAGGACCAATGAAATGGGTAGATCAGAGGAAATGGTGTAGTGAATGATTCTTTCATTTTCTATCTTTTCAAGTTAAAGCACAACTTGTTTTCTTGTTACTAGAGTTGGAAACAATTTAGAATAATATATATTCTTTTGAGCATTTTGATCCAATGAGATCCTTACATGAGAGCTACTTTTCTAGCAATTATTGATCATTTCCTTTGGTAATACCAGCTACTTTGAGCATTTAGAATAATATATATTCTTTTGAGCATTTTCTTGTGGTGATTTATTTCGTTTATCTTTCACCACTTGTTTTCTTGTTAGAGTTCTATTTTTTTTTAACAGAAATTTAATGCCGGTAAAAGGGCTGGGTGGGGTTGGGGGAAACCATAAATAATTCAAAGCCTGAAACAGTATGAAAGCCAAAAACTATCATGAATTGTTGGCTGATCCCAAGATATGAAATACCAAAGCCGTCATCTTTGATTTGGTGTCGAATCCTTTTACGTTATTCATCAAAAGTATTAAAAATGTTCTTTTGTTATAATTAGGAAGAAGTAACCACCTTTTCATTCAGATTGAACTTCATAGCCTCCATTACAAACGAATGGAACCATGTAATCCTGTACTCTTGACAAGTCCAATTTTATATCAATCCACAGCTTGAATACTTCAACCCCATGTGAGGTACCCAATATTGTTATTCTATTTTGGATTCTTTTTCACCTTTACTTGTTGTAGAAGACCCTAGACTATTTTATTGTTGGAGTAAATTTCATTGACCCTCCATGTCTCCAAAACACTTCACTAACTTATATCTCCAAAACACTTCACTTTCCATTGTCAATACATCAATGAGGTTGATGGTGCCTCGTCAAAATGACCACTCACCTCCCCTTGTCAATCCAATCAATGAGGTTGATGGACCTCACCAAATGACCTGTAAAGTGTTTCTAAATCCCCAATAACCCTTATATGTATATAAAATTTAGCAAGACCAAATAATCCCTGATAGAGCTTGAGAGGCCTATGATTTCTCACTACTTCAACAAGAGAAGTGTATTGATATTTTCTTTTATCCTTTTTTGTTTTTTTTTTGTGGTGAGCGTATAATGTTTTTTGGGAATCCTTTTCTTTTTTTTTTTGGTAATTGAAGATTGGGAATTGAATTGATTTTGTCAACTCAATTGGAAAGGGTCATTTTTTTGGTAGCCTTAATTTTCTTAGCCAATTGGGCTTCAAGGAACTTGTGTCTTCGAGATTTTCTATTCATGAAATGATGGCTTCAAAATTTACAAAAACTGCGGGTTAAATTAATTCTCCATTCTCTATCATGACCAAGGTTTAAAGTATCGTGATGTATTGGCTTTCTGGGTAATTGACACTCTAAATACTAAGAGTTAGGTGATTTTATATGTTCAAATGTTAAAAGATGACATGATACGTGATTTTTGTCGATTAATTGAAACTCTCAATACGTGATTTTTGCATATCCAAAGTATCGATACTTTGAACCATGATTATAATTTTTATGTATACCAGAAAGACATGATACCAGAAGAGATTTGATCAATGAAACCCCGTGAACTTGATGAATACCACCTGATTGGTATACCCGTTGGTTCGCTGTAAGTTTTTCCAGTATGATATCTTTCAGGTATCATAATCGAACCCTATATTTTTAGAAGGGAAAATTAAGAAAAAAAATGCTAGCCAAGCTACAAGATTTTTTCTTCTCCTTCAATATTTAAAATGATCATAATGGATTCGGATTGAATGGATGGGCCAGGTCCACTTACAACCACTGGACCTGTAGAAAGATTTCAAAATGATGGTTTCTAGCCTAAATCATTTATTTGTGTGCTTTTGGTGTCAAGAAGATGGGGGGCAATCTTCAAGTGGATCAGAGAAGTATGTCCATTTGCCTCTAGTGTACATGGGAGGCAAAAGCGGACAGTCCACAAAAACTTGCTTTGGCATTCTCCATGGAAAAGAACTGAACATAGGAGAAGTCTATCATGTCAATGGGACCATAAAACAAAAGGCTTGTGGCTTTGTCTTCTCTTGTCATGAATGCAACTGTGGACCATCTCCTCTCCAAAAACAACTAACTGAAATGGGATAGAGGGAAAAAACAGGATCATACACTCTGACTTGTAGATACTCTAGCCATCTACACCCATTTGCAGGGAAAAATTTTATCTCTTTATTTTTATGAAAGTACGAGAAATATGCTTCACAATAAAGATATCCCCAAAGCCATTACAAATCCAAGAGAAAATTGGATTTGAACTTGGATTTGAAAATGACATCTAGATGGAAAAATTCTAGAGATAATTGTGATAGTGAGTTGAATAAATTACTTACCAAACAGATGATTAAAAAGTGAGAAATTTTAGCTTTGATGTTGAACCTTTGGAATGCAGTGACACACAGTTGGAGAGCATGTAATAATTCTTGGGGGATGACTTGGGTTGGTGATCATACCAACCCAAAGTTAAAGCAAATGCTTGTTGAGATAAAAAAAAGCATAAAAAACAGTGACAGCCTGGTTTATGGACCCCCTAATTCATCATTATATCCCACAAACAGCAACACTCCATCAGTCTCTCCTAACAAGTCCCCACCATTGGGCTCCTTTGCTCACAATGTCCAGGGTTTATGCCCAGAAGCGTAAATTTCGCTCTGATGAAAGTGACAGGGGAATACAGGATCTTTGTAAATCTGGTATCAACTGCATAGAGATGATATTCCCTATATATTTGTAGTATGGACAGAAGTATCAGTTTAAGAAAATTAAGCTATTAATTTTAATTTAGTCATACGATGCATCCAACTCTGGAAAGACAGAAACTTATCCAAAATGGGTTCACCTTAGACCAAATCATCATTCAAGTTCCTCCAACAATCTGCCTTGTGAAACTTCAATCTTGTGTCTTTTCTGAATAATGTGAATCTACAGCATTCTCAGGGCATCTTTATGTTAATTAATTACATGAATAGTTAGAACATCCACTGGGAAGAAAGGCTAAGCCGCATAGTTCTTTTGTTGGTTTCTGGAAACTGGTCTTTTTAACAGCCTTTCATAAAAGGTTAGTCTATCCTGCAGAGTATCCCTCTAAATCTGTAACACCACCATATTAACATTCTTTATTTATAAATGCTTTCTTTCCAAATATTTTAAAGTAGATGCTACAGTAAAATCTTTCAGATTCAATGGGTCTAGTCAGAACCTCACCATTGCCAACCTGGGCTTCTATGATGCCTTTACATTAAAAAAAGGAAAGAAAAATGTATACTGTGCTTCATTTCTGTCTACAGTAGAATAGAGCAAGAGTTTCTATTGTTGGTTGGTCTTTGAAAAGTATAGGTGCCCAAGATGGTCCTGGTGGAGCTTCATTTCATGGTCGACTCCAGCTCAAAAAATAGCCAACATCCTAATCATCACTAGACTTAAGACATCATAGGCCCCCACTTAACAGCTGGTTACAAGTAAGAATTAGTTATTCCATAAATTACGCGACAATGACATTCCAATCATCCAATGGAGGTACCAATATTCTATATTTCTGGTTTAATTACAACAGTAACAGTGAAAGAAGAAAGAGACATTATCATTAGAAAAAAAAAGTCTCAATGAATTAATAGTAATATTTCTGAATGGTAAGGTAATATGCCCAACAAGGTTGGATCGGAAGATGGTGGCAAAATTCCTCCCTCCCTCCCCTCCCACCCTTCTTCCTTTTTCTTACCACGTTACATCTTACATGTGGTGTTACTTACAATAATTTACACCACAGGATGCAATTAGTTCTAAAATTTTACAATCATACTTGTAAGAATTCCCCAAAGAATGAGTTGCAGATGAACAAAAAGAAAAGGGAAGAAAAAAGGAAAATATTCTCTTGCTAGTTCCTAATGATTGATTGACATAGTTCAGGATCTTATGGGCCGGTTGGAATGAACTTCTGTCTGTATATACAAATGCGTCTCTTACTGGGGCCTGATCAAATTGAATAGTAGTCAATGGTGATCAGAGCTCAATTTTCATGTGGGCAGTAGGCAATGAGCCTGCAAGAACCAATTTCATGTCAGTATCATTAAATCAAAAGCTGCACTGTATCTGTTATTTTGATTTCCAAGAATTTTTCTAAGCTTTACCATGGAAACTTTGAGGATGGAATACTGCTTGACTCTGGTTCTGTCCAAAACCCATCTGAACAACACTTTGGAGGTCATCTTCCCAGAATGTTCCAACCTGAAAATTTATTTACAGATAGAATGAGATAACATGGCAAAATTTTCAGTTGCAAGACATTGTAGAATGGCCTGACAAAATATAATTTACCCGAGGAGCAGATTCTCCAAACCCATCAGCAGGAGGAAACTGCATGCCTACATTTTGACGCAGTGCGGCATCTAATGGGTTCACTGAGCAGTGAGTTTCTGTTACATTAGAAATGCTGCTCTGTAGGGGTAGTCCTTGCTGGGTATGTTGTGCATATGGAAAGGTTGATGCCGAAGAATCTAATGGATATACTGTATGTGGCAAAGACCCCCGTGATTGAAGTATCTGCATTTCATAAATGATTCAACAACTCAGTTGAATAATTTACCAACTGACAGGCAGCAGAGAGAGCGATAGAGAGGATATTAAGAGATATCCCAATTCACCAACTTACATCCTTTGAAAGTAGAGATTCCATGTTGAAGTCCAGCCTGGGGTTCACAGTGGCTAACTTCATGGATAGGAACTGCAAATTGACAAGAACATAGATGTTAATCAGACATCACTCAAATGTGAAATTAAGATTCCAAATGAAGGTTGTTTAATCCTGAATTTACCTCGACTTGGCGCTGCAGTGACTGAACATAATTTATAATTTCATCTAGCATAACTGCTTTGCCAGTTACCTGCAATAGAAATTCAAGGTTACATTTGTTAGAAACACAATAAGATCTTCAATAAGGCTCCTTATAATTTATCTGCTGAAGGAACTGTAATTCAGCATGCTCTCCGCACCTTATTGCAACCTGGGACAAGATCTTGAAGGAATTTCATCCGCTCACTGATCTTCTCTCGCCTTACCTGTAAGAAACAGATTCATGAAGACTGAGTTAATGCCATGATAATGGCTAACTTGAATTGTTCTTAGAAAATTGCTTCTAATCTTACTCTTTCCGCAAGACTATGGCTGTCTGTAGCTTGGCCTCTTCTTGCTCTAACATGTATGTAGTCCTTTGGAGGCTCTGGAGGCTTTGGGGTTTCTTTAGATTGTTTTTGATCCGCATCCCCTGCAGTGTTATTACTCCCACAAGGTTCTGCCTTTGCCTTTGACTCATTATTTTCATTTCCAGTGCTGTCAGAAGATTTGCATTTCTTTGCGTTTTGGTCCTCTTTCTCTAATGCAGTCTGTAAGAGAGAATTCTCATAATTTATATGATTTCTGCAAGAATTAAGGGACTGAATTGAGAAATTTGACCAGAATTCATACCTTTTCATCCTTCCCGGAGGGAGATGATGATGGGTCCTTTGCTTTCCCCCTTGGAGCTGCTTTTCTTTTTCTAGTATTAGCATCGTTGGAGCCTTTCAAGCCGGCCTCCCCACCTGGGATCTGCTCGGAAGCTGATGATTCCTCTCGGGCACTTGCGAATTCCGCACTCTCTGGGGTAGATGATCCAGGTAGTTTACTGAATTTCCTCTCTGAAGCCAGAGCTGAAGCAGCAGCTGCAGATCTCATTTCCGTCTCAGACCCATCTTGCAACTGGGCCTCCTTGTTCTCCTGACCACCCAACTGAGATCCAGCAGCCTTGAGACACTGGCTGCTGGAGACTCTAGAAAGCTTCCCATTTTCCAGCCTTGGTGCTGGTCTGTATGAGAATTCATTTTCATTAAAGCCGAATTGGCATGGTAGACCACGGAAATTTCCATTGCCAAAGCAGGAGAACCTGGCAGCCCTCTCGGCGAATCCGGGATCGGTAGAGAATGGGACTAAACTGGGATGAGTTGGCATTGAATTTCCCAAAATGGGTAAATTTCCCCTGAGCTGTTGATCCATCATGGAGAGGTTAAGCTTGGGTGGTGAATTCAATGGGGTGCTATAACAGGAAGTGTTGGTACTGTTATTCCCCCCAATATAAGAAACTGCACTTCCTCCTAACGTTTGAGACTGCGGCGAGATGTCGCCAGAGTTCCCCATGTTTCCCAATCTTCCAATCAGTTCTCTGAGGGCGAGGGGGCCGCCATGGATGGTAGCATTTGATGCCACAGGGGAGGAGACCATCGAGCTCAGGGAAGATTCGAATGCACCGCTCTGATCCATTGAATTCTCCCAATTAAGGTTGACATAACAATTGCGCATTTGCTCTGAAGAACAATTCAGCTCTCCAACTTGAACGTCCATGCCAGAAGACGCAGAATGCCAGGTTGGGGGTGGCGAAGAAGAAGAGGCGGCATAGCTCAGAGGAGGTGGGCTACCAGAATTCATAAAAAGCTTCTCCTTTTCCATGGGAGACTGAGCAGAATTACAGAAAAAGTGGAGGTGGGATCAAAGAAACAAGCCGTGAATCCCAAAAAATTGAAGACCCAGATGAAGAATCAGTCAAACAACCAATGATAAAAAGCTTTTCTCCTTGTTTTCGATCGCTTTCCAAATGGGTTTGTGCAGGAAAGCAGATACGACTCCACGAGGAGCCAAAACGAAACCAAATTGGAGTTGATAAACTGCGGAGAGTGAGCAGAGAGGATAAAGGAGGCAAGAGAAGGAGAAAGCTAAGAGAGAAAAGATGGAGAAAGGGAGAGGAGAGAAGGGTAGGAGGTGAAATGAAGAGAATTGAAGAAGCTAAAAAAGAAATTGTTTGTTTGACCTTTTTAATACCAGCAACAGAGTTTCTACTTCCACTGTTTGTTTCTCTCTCTAGAATTCCGTAATCGACGGTCTGGTGGTGCCGGGCCTTGGACGTCAACCCAGCTAATATCTCCTCTTTTGAAATTATCACTGTCCCTCGGCCATGAAAGCTGAAAGAGAGAGGTATGAAAAGCTTTTTCTTTCTTCCTACTTCTTTCTCAGAGAGAGAGAGTAAAGTTGAATGATGGGTGTGGTTGGGTTTTAACTTTGCTTCTACAGGCCCTAAACACAACTGTTTGACAATGTTAATGGGGTGAGTCACTGAATCATCAATGATTAATGCAGAGAGATAGAGAAAGTGAGAGCGGTGGGGTTTATTTATTTATTCTTTACTTTTTGGTTGGCCTCAATTTTTTTCTCAAGAGAAAGGAAGCAGAGAGAGAAGAAAAAGGAGAGGGTCAACAGTGCCAAAAAGTGTCCACGTGGCATATCCAAATTGTTAACATTGAAAGATGAAGCTCCAATTTTCAAAAGAACCCACTTCCCCCCTTTCCAGTTGGCAGTTGGGTCCCACCCACCAATTTCCATCAACCCAAAAATTTTTTGATTGGATCAAATTTGCCACGTGTTCATCATTACTCCAAAGGCACAGAGCAAAACTGCAATTAAGCTTAATAAAAATGCTTCTAATTCAGTTTGATGCTAATCAGAAACACCAAATTCGTTGGACTTCACCGATTGAAGGGTTGAGATCAAGACTCCAAGGTGGGCCAGCTCCAGTGTTTTTAAACTTTTTTCACTGCGTTTGGTGGGTAAAAAGTTGAGGGTGGTTTTGCGTTTTGCCATGATGATTGGAGTCAAAACAAAGGGATTTGATGAAGAAGTAAAAAAAGTCAAAGGTAAATCCTGATTAATTTAACTTATTGGTTGGGTTAATTTTGAAAAAAACCTTGATTAATTTAATAATTTTTTTTAATTAACGTGTTTTGTTCGAGTCAATCATTGCATTAAATTCCATCCTCTCCGGTTAATCCGGTTCCGGTCGGGTTCAGATCGCAGTCAAAAACGTCCCAATCTCTCGTCACTCGTGATTTTCTCGCCTCCCGAGAAATTAATAAATTGCTGACTGGAAGAAGGAGAAGCAAGACAGACAATACCATGTGGCCTATTGCATCGTAGTAGGATGGGCCCAACACCATATGTACGTTTGTCACCATTGGATACAGCAAGGGGGCTTGTGGTGCTTTTAAGACTCATGATTGGATTTGCAAATCTTGTGTAAGACTAGAATAGTGGTTTAGTACAAAGTAGGCTTTCTATACCTTGTCCCTACCCAAAGAGGATCAATGTCCCAATTGATCTAGGTCATCCAAAAAGTCCAAGAGTAGCACCGACAAGATGATCATGGCCGTCCAATTTGTTAACCGAGATTTGGGTTCTCAGTCAAATGATCCGTTGTATGTTTACCTAGGGTAGGAATGTCCAAAGAATGGAAGGGCTCCCAATTTGTGATTTCTTTTCCTTTCTTGTTCAGGTTGATAATGGAAACTGTGTCTAGATTCAACAGGACATGAATCCACGAGGATAATAGATTAGGGCATGTCTGAGCCATCGAGAGGAATTCAAATTTCTTAGCCTAAACTGTCTCCTATTCAAATTTATTGGAGTTTTATTTTTTTACTTTTTTTTGGAGGGGGGGGGAGTGGGTGGGTTGGTCAAGTGGGAAGATGCCCAAAGATGGGAAGAGCCAAACCCTATTAGGGCTAGGAATTTTAGGTCATTGTTCCTAATATTCAACATCATCCATTACTTTGGTTTAGAAATATGGCTTTAAAAAACGATTCGGAAATAGAATCGTTCTGGTCACCAGTTTTTGGGTTGACGGTTCGACTATTCGATTCAAACGAATAATTCATTCTAACAAAAAAAAAATAAAAGTAAAAAAAAGTCAAAAATCGTTAAACGGGTTAACGATTCAATCACCTGGGTTTTTGGCCAAGGATTGAGTTTGTGATAAAATGAAACTGATTGCTTAGATGGTTCCCGAGTTGTAATGATGAAAAGACATTATATTAGAAAGGTTTTGACAAACTACAACCTCCTTATAAGTTTTTTCAGTATTACGTCTTTCCGGCATCATAATCTATAACGAATTAACGATTTTTCCCATCCAATTTGAATCGTATTAGGGCTAGGAAATTTGGGCCATTGTACCTAAATACTCAATAACATCTTCATTAAAAACATCACCCAAGACTTTCTCTGGTTTAAAAGAAAAAAAAAAAGAATTAAAAAGATTTCCATGATTTCTCAACAAGGTTGTTTGGATTTCTCTACATATTTATATTTGTATTTCTACTCCTTTCAAATTAAGCCAAGTTGGGAAAACATGTGGCCAAGTTACACATGTTTGGCTACACAGCTTGATTTGATTTCTGAAATTCAAACTGTCTAAGAAGTTCTCAGACCAGACAAGACCAAAACAGCAATATTTGTTTGGTTTGGTCCGGTTTGGTGGTCAAGACTATATAATGGACACCCCAACCTGCTTGCACATGGAGGGCTTAACTAGCTTAATATGTATAGGGAAATGGTTGCTCCTAATTAATTAATTTATTAATTATTATACGATTACACTTCATCAGAGAAGGATTGTTTGGTGCCCTTCCAGGGTAGAAATGGAACATGATAGCTAATGAAGCTCTTTCTGCTTTAATTTAGGTTGTGTTTGGAAAATTTTATTTGTGCTTTTAAAGTCCAAAATTAAATCACAAAGCCCCAATTTTTTAGGCTGTGTGCTTTTAAATCTTGAGTTTTTTGACTGTAACATTCTTAAGGAAATTCTTACAAAATGCTCAAAATGCATTTTGCATCATTTTCTTTTTTACAGCCCAAAGTTCAAAAGCAAGAGCTTATCCAAACAGAGCCTTAGTCATTGGGCAAAGGAGGTGGGCAGGCAGAACCTTGTGGTATCCAGTCCAGGGAGGGCAGAGTTTTGTTCTAAGGAATTTTCATTCTCAATTCTTCCTTTTATTAATGAAAAATATGATCACTTTTTCACATGAACATAGCTTTAGTAGGGCATCTTAGCTTTCTTGCCAAAGGCATCCTTTATGACATGAAAAGGGGTTGGAATGAATCAGACCTATTCAACTAGGTGCCCCTCCTAAACTAAGAAACTGTGTTCAGACTATAATTCTAACCATTCATATGACCTAACATTCTTTGGAAAGATCAGGAACAAACAATCCATGGTTGAGAAAACAACTAATCAACTAGGTTCTCTCCTAAACTAAGAAAGCAGTATCCAGATTATAATTCTAACCATTCATATGACCTAACATTCTTTTGAGGTAAAATCAAAAAGAAAAAAAAAACAAAAATCCATGGTTGAGAAAATAGCCCATAGATCAGACAGAATCACTGAGTCTGGTCAAATATCGGCTTGAAAGATCTATCTTTCATGTGTTTGGAAATTAGTCAAGATCACATTTCCGCTCTACAACGCCTCACAGTACATTCCCGCCGTGTATTGGGAACATCTCTCGATGATGACATCATCAAGAATGGTATTATCATCCGGAGATATTCCCAGGCGGAGATATGCTGTGGGGCAGAGATGTGAACTCATTACTTGAAAGAAGTCTTTTGGTAGAAGATAAAGAGGATTATGGGAGAATATTCTTAGTTTGCCTTTCCCGAAGGCTAGATAATTTACTATAGAAGAGCAGTAACTCAGATTTGGAACAAGTTGAGAGAATTAGTCTATCCTGTAATTAAGATAAGAGGATTTTACAGGTTATATATTCTCAGCCTTTCATTTCCCCAAAGGCTAGGGTCTGTACTATAGCAAAACAGTAACTTATTTTATTAAGACCAAGTTGAGAGTATTATTAGGCCAAGGAAACTCATCAACCGTAGCCTATCTTCAGAGAAACTGAAGTTGCTACGAAACCTTGACAGAAATCTGGATGACAAATTGACAACCCACTATTATTTAATTAGTTTAATTTATGAACCACATGTTATATGATATATTCAAAGTAATGCATGAGCAACATAATCTTCTACCACATTATAGAGCTAATGTAAGTCTAAGGGACAGGTTTTTCTCCTAGAGTCCATTTGGTTTTCAGTTGGAATTGGAACCAGAATCGAAATGGTCTATTTATTTTTAGTCTGTTTGGTTCAGTCAGAAATCGAAATGGGACTTGGAATAAATTTGAATGGGATTTTTATTCCCAAGGGAAGGGGAGGGAATAGTCATTCTCTAAAATGGGAGAATGTCATTCCATCATAATGAGAATGAGATTCCGATTCCGCCCAACCAAACAATTGGAATTGGAATGAACAACTTGCTTGGTTGAATAGTATTTAACCCAGTCAATGAGCCATGTATAAGCCATTAATTTTCTTTTATATTTCAAGCCATTTCCATCATCAATAGCAATTTTCTCATCTTCACACATATTTTTGTTTAATATAATGAATAAATAGTATTAAAAAAATGTTTTATTTTTCTATAAGTTTTATAAAATTTCCTATACATTTGAATTTCATATTTTATTATTTAATTTATGACATTGCAAGTTAGCTTGTTTGGAGTCTGGATGAGCTGGAGACAAGATTGTACACATCGGGATGGGGCCCACAGTGAACACTGGCATGTTCACTCATGATAGGTAGCCCAGCCCGGTGTGTACAATCTTCTCTCCAGCTAATCCGCGCTCACTTGTTTGACCTAAATCTTAGTTTGGAAGGAATACAAATGCAAATTTGTATAGTGCAAAACCTTATATTTTGTATTATTTTACATGTATTTTGTACTGTACATATTTGCATTTATACTCTTTCCAAACTGAGCCTAATGGTAGATGTGGTTCCAATCGGTCGGGTTTTAGAACATTGTCTTTATCCTATGGTTAAAGTTACCAATTGGACCAGTTGACTATTTATTGAACTATTACTTTGGTTCCATTTTACCACTAAACTACTTGCTTATAAAATGTTGATGAATTTAAACATTACATCATTAATAAAGATAAGTCTTATTTTTCACATTTATTTTTTAACATGGTCAATATATAATATTATAGATGTCTCTAAATTTTTATATAAACATTTTGTATATGTGTATAATTTCTTTTATTTCTATCAATTATTTCATATTTTCTATATTTCAACTTATTTCTTACAAAATCTATGTATTCTCTATAAAATTTTACACTTTTATCTATCTCTAATTTCTTATTTAATTATGACATCATTGGTTGATCCGTTTAAACTATAACCTACCACTACATGGTCAGAGTTAGTTTTAAATTTTCTATTCCATTTTCATCATTAATAAAATATTTTTTTATTTATCACACTTATTTTTGTTAATATGATAATTATATAATATTACAGACATGCCCATTTTTTATTTTTGTATGTTTTTTTGTTATTATCTTTTTGTTTTTTGTTGGTTTTTATATTTATAAAGCATATTTTTATCGCACTTATGTTTGTTTAATATGATAAATAGATGTGTCCAATTTTTATAACCTTTTTTGAATTTTTTGTAACTTTTCTGTGTTTCTATCTATTTTTAATTTTTATTATTTAATTATTGGAATGACTTGGTTGGACCATTTGACCTAAATGGTTGGATTGCTGATCTACCATTTGAATGGGAAAGTAGTTTTATTTTCAAGTTGATTTTATATTTTGTATTCCATTTCCATCATTATAAAAGTAATTCCTATATATAACACTTATATTTGTTTAATATAATGAATATATAATATATATTAGAGATGTGCCAAAATATATCCTACACAATTTCTATATTTTTCATAATCTTATTTCTTTATAGCTTTTCTATTTTTTATTCTTTAATTATGATATCATGGGTTGACCCATTTGACCCATAAGGTCGAATAACTGATTGCCACCTAAATAGGAAAATTGTTTCATTTTTAGACTGGTTTTAAATTTTATTTTTCATTTTCATCACCAATAAGAATAATTCTTGTTTATCACACCTTTTTTCTTAACTATTATTACCATTGTAGATTTAATTAGTAAAATTTATTTGTGAAGAAAAAAATATCTTAAATATAAAATTTAATCAAAGGGAATTGAATGAAGTTGAAATGTACTAGTTCAAATTGAACCCAAATTTCCTACTTACTTTTCCTATCCACTCTCTATCAAACCCGTTTGGCTCAAATTAGGTTTTCTGACCTCACTATCAAGGAAGAGCCAAATTCAAAATCAGGGATATTTTAATCAAGAAAAGTTCCACAAAACTCATTGGATATATATGATAGAAGAACTGTCCAAATATCTCTAAAAGCCACAACAGTCCTTTTACCAATCCTCTCTTCTCCCTACCATCATTCTGTCCACAGCTTACCACATCTTAATCCTACAATAATATACAACATAAAATTATCAATTATAATCAAGAACTAAATTGTGATATTACAACCTTTATTTTCTTTTTTCTTTGAGAAATTACAACTAATTTTCTTCAGCAAAAAGAAGAAAATGGAGAACCAAAAGTTTGATTATGTATATATATAGAGAGAGAGAGAAAGAATCTGCTACAGTATAATATGCACAGTATATGTTTGTCAAGATTTAGAATTCTATCAGTCGATCTATCAGTCAAGATTTACAACCATCCTAATTTCGCAAAAATATCAGCTGGTGTCAAAAATACTGTAGAATTCTATCAGTCGATCTAACATGAAATTGAGCTGGTACATTTATTAAGTAGCTGAAAAATTTAATGCATAACTCTTATCATGATGATCTTAATATGAATGTAGGAGCAGAAAACAAACATTTCAAGGGGGTGTTCAAAAATATTCTTGTCTTTATTTAATTTGATTTTGAAATTGCCACATCAGTAAAAGAAAAAAAAAACAAAAGTATGTTCAATAAGTTGTTTATTAAACCATCAAAATAGTGGCTTTTAAAGCAAAAACAAGTGGCCCAGTGCAGATATTGAATGGTTTAAAACAAAAACATGTTTTGCAAGGTACCAACCAACTGGTTGGTAAAGTTTCTGTTAGTTGTAGTGGAGACTTGGGATCGAATTCCACCTGCATTAGGATTGGGAGGGTTATGGGTCAGGGATGGGCTACTCCCGTTGTATAACCTCAAAAGAGATAAAAAAAAAAAAAAACAAAATTTTCAAACCAAACAATCAAAAATACATTTTCTATTTTGATATATGTTTACCAAAGAAACAACTGAAAAAAATGTTTTCCATGTTTTTGTTGTAAAAAACAATTTATTTTGAAACCAAATGCTGGTTTCAGTTTGTTTCCGGAAAAGCTCACAAAAGGAAAACAGCTCATATTACTCCCTAGGAAATTATGGCAGCAGTACATGATGGTGAATGTGTTGCAAAGCTAGCTACAGTACTGTCGGTATGAGCAGACACCAGACATGCATTCACACAATGGCGCCCAATGGGAAGGGGAAGGGGGAGATTATTATTATGAGTTTCATTTGACTAGACGATTATAATGTTGGAGGCTGTTTCTCAATGTCTGGTATAATGTCAAGCCTTGGGCACAAGAGACATATTTGTACCAATTATAGGCACTTCTCACGCCAAAATCATTGCTTCAATTCCTTCTCTCTCTCAGAAATACCCCATTATAAATCATGAATTATCAACTCCATATAAACTTTGAGGGTCCGTTTGATTTGCAGTTGGAATCGAAATTCTTGGAATCGGGATTATGGAATGGTCTATTTTCATAATTCGTTTGGTCTTGAGAATGGGAATAGGAATTAAAATAAATAGAAATGGGATTTCATTTCCAAGGGAGGGGTATAGAATGGCTATTCCCTCAAATAAGGGAATGTTATTTCAATAGGAATGAAAATGTGATTCCAATTCCGCTCAACCAAACAGTTGGGGCTATTCCGATTCCGATTCCATACCCTTATTCTCAACTGGGCCTGAATTTCTCTAAAGATCCATTTGATTTGCAGTTAAAATCAAAATCCTTCGAAATGTGAATGATCCACTCCCATAATCTATTTAGTTCAGACAAAAAGGAAAATGCAAATTGAAATCATCAGGAATAAGATTTGATTCCGAATTGGAATGCCATTTCAACAGGAATGAGAATCATTCCCATTCCAATTCCAATTCTAGATCTCTATTCCTGGTAATCAAATGTTCCTAAATTGTGTAAGCCTAAATCCAACCAAAGCTCACCCTGTTTGTTTGACATTAACACTCTCAATTTAAAAAATATATATATATATATATATATATACAAAAACTTTAAAATGGTATTACGTAAACATGGACTCCCCTAAATGGACGATGTGTCTGTTTTCAATACTTGTATGACTTTAACATTCCACTGATTCTTGAGAAATAGTTTAATTCATATAATGTTTTGAACTTGCAATTGAACTGATCATTAGACTGGTTGATCCATTAGCTTGTCAAGATATATATATCCTTTTCCTTCTTCTAAGAAAAATACACAAAAACAAAACCAATCAAAACAATATTTGTGTTTTTGTTTTTCTGTTTTTTCAATATAAAAATACGCCCAAAATAGTTACTAAGCACAGTTACCAAAATTTTTGGTATTGATTCTCAAAATTGGGACCACTTCCTTGACAATAAAGTTACTTAATGGCTTGGAGTTGAAGCAACACCCAAGATCGAAGCATATTCCTTGAACTGATGAACTTACCATCATTAGATTAAATCACTGCCTGCCAAATCAGCATGGGTGGACCCCCTCTTTCATAATTGATAGGGTCTTTGAAAATCAACATTAATGTTGCAGCATTTGACCCTCTTAACGATTTATATAGTATTGTTATTAAGCAAATGGATAGATTCTATTTGAAACCGATTGGAACCGATCTCGACCCGGTGTTGAACTGATGTTATTTAATTTGTTATAAAGTAGGGTTTAGTTCTAAATTCTTGGAATCGATTTCATTTAGGCTGGTTTTTGGGTGTAGGTATCTAAATTAATCCGATGAATTGGTTTTAGTTGTCCTTGGTGGAATCTGTCTTGGAATTGATCCTGCTTTGAAATAAGTAATGTAAAAAGTAATATTTATAAAATTTAAATTTGAATTATAAGTTTTGGAACATATAATGATAATCTACATATTATGTTGCTCAACTTAGATAAAAAAGATAATATAAATTTTAAACTATATATTATATTTATTGAAAGTCAAGTTTTTAAAGAACATGATTCATTTTTTAGGGGGCGGGGGGACAGTAAAGAAAGAACAGGTTCCACGTTTAGACCCTGGAACCACCAAGGGCAGAACCAACCTTCATAGGGTAGGTTCCGGTTCCAAAAACTTGGAACTGACTGCTAGAGGGTAGGTTCTACGTTGTGCCATGGAACCAAGCCAAATTAATCAACATGCTCACCCCTAATCAGTAGGGCTGCAAGTCGGGCGAGTTGGGTAGTGTTTATGGTCAAGCATGAGGTTAAGCCCAATCTTCCTAATCCGAGCCCAACCTGCATAGTAATTTGATCCACTAGGGTTGGGCTTGGATCCGAGCCGGGCTTAGGTTGGTCAATGAACCCATTCCAAAATTATACATGTATGTATGCATTTATGCAAATATGTATACATACAAATATGTATGCAAATATGTATGTATATATGTAAAATATGTATGCAAAAATTTACATATATACATATGTATGTATGAATGTGTATAGTTGGGCCGGACTCGTGCCGGGTATGGGCTACCTAAGGAGGACCTGACCCAAAAAATAAAAGAGCAAAAATCCAAGCCCAGCCCATGTAAAGTTTTGGGCTAGCTAGGTCGGTTCGGGCTCAGGTTGGGCCCGCCCAGGTTGCATCTAGGGGTGAGCAAAAAAACCAAAAAACTGATCGAAACCGAACCGGTTGATTCGGTTTCAGTTATGCGTTTTTAGAAAACCGAAGGTACCAATTCGGTTTCGGTTAACCGGTTAACCAATATAAAAAACCGATAGTTAACCAAACTGACCGGTATACATATATTTCTATATATTTTATAAATATTTATGCATATTATATATATTTTATATATTATATATTAATAAATATGCATTATATATAAATTTATATATTTATAATATATTACATATTATTTATTATTTAAAATATAATATTTTATATATATTTATAATTTTTATTATATATTTTTATAATATATTGTAAAAACTAAAAAATAAAAAAACCGATAGTTAACTGAGCCAGTCAATCGACTGGCTTCGGTTCAGTTCCGGTTACCGGTTTTTGGAAAACTGGTACTACCGGTTGAAATCCAAATATGCCCCACGAACCGTGAGCATCCCTAGTCGCATCCCTAATAATGAAAGGTTGTAAATTGTAATGCTTATTACCTTGCATCTATAAAATAATCTGCCTATGCAACTAGCCCTAAAAAGTAAACTCTATGCCTCGCCATGGAGCTATGGTTCCCATCATTAAGAGTTAAGGGTGTAATAAACGGATCAAATTCAAATCAAATAAGTAATATTTAAATTTGAATTCAATTAGATATGAATTTGACCAATTAATTATTTTAAATAATAATATATAAGTATTTTATTTATGTAAAATATATAAATATATGAATTATTAATTCATACATAAATATAATTGATTTAGATATTTATAGAATTGAATCAGGTCATATTCAAATTAGATTTGTTTAGGTCAAATATCATATTCGAATTTGGAGTTTTGGAAACCACTGACACCCCAACGCAGGTACAAAGCTTTCCTTTTGGGGTTGGACGCTTTGGATGGTTTTGATGTTCCATGAAGAATCCACAATGTGGGACTCATGACATCTTAGACCTTTCTTCAGTAGATAGGTATAGTATATTAAGATCATGTAGGGCCATCTGGATTTGAAAAAAAAAAAAAGATATGCTTCCTTAGCACAAAAGAAATTTCCATGTAACATTTGAAGAGGCTGAACTGAAAATGAATTATTAATTATTAATTGTCTTTTAAGTCACAAAGTATATATATAGAGAGAGAGAAGCCAATCCATAGGCCTTCTGAAAACCCAAGAAAGCATTTCTGTTGAAAATGACTAGAAAGCAATTATACTAACATGGTGGGACACAAAACCAAGGGGATGTTTATTCTGTAGACACCTAACCATGCAAATTGCTCAATTTGCAAGACAGAGACTAATTTTCAGATCCCCAGTAAAGAAGTTGCAGGGTTTTTTCTCAAAGTTGTTCAACCAAGTAAATTCATTATCATTGATTCAATGTTCTTTTTTTCTTCTGTAGTTTTTTATAGAAAGCAGCAGCTTTCATTGACCAGAAACTGCTTTAGGGGTGACTGAGACAAAGACATTAATTTTCAGATCCCCAGTAAAGAAGTTGCAGGTTTTTTCTCAAAGTTCAACCAAGTAAATTTATTATCATTGATTCAATTTAGGGGTGACAGCCTACAACCATATATTATGATATATATATATATATATATATATATATATATATATATATATATATACGTTAGTAGTTTAAAAGTTTATATACAAGTACTGAATGTATTTATGGCTTTAATTCCTAGTCATAATTTATTCATTACCTGATAGTTGACTCGTTGAGTGTTTTAATAAGCTGGACTCAACCAACTTTTCAAATCGATTCAAGTCTGGGTTTTAATTTTATAACACTGCTTAAATGTCTATGGTTTTTGTTTTTTCATGCCAACAGCCCCAACTTTTCACTGGTCCCATTTCTTTTAAAATTTAATTTATATGTTTATTCCATTGATGTTTTCCTGAATATATATTTTATTCTTGTTGTTCAGTCCTGCCCTTGTCAATAGGCCATTATTGAACCCAAATCCTTTTCAATGTCTACTTGATTTCAACTACACTGAACTTTTGGGTTTCTTTCTTTCCTTTTCTTTGTTCTCCATTTAAAGAGAGAAAAACCAAAAGAAATCACCAACAACAAGCACTTACTCATACACAATAGACAAAAAACTAATGAAAATAAAGCATAAAAAGATTTCTTAGACAAATAATTGAGATTAACAATGACAACACATTTGAAACTAATTAATTTGTATCTAATGTTTGTTTTGTTTTTCATTCTTGTTACCTCATAAAACTCCCAAAGTGATTAAACTAATCAATATATATATATATATATATATATATATATATATAAATTACATTGTAAAATTTCCTCTGGAGTCTGGACCCAATTAGTTTCTTACTTCACATTCACAAAAATGGAGTAATTAAAAGTATACAAATCCAAATTTGCCCACTTTAATATTACAAGAGATTTGTAATTTATTAATTTGATGCAACATTATATTATAAACAGTCACAAATCAGTCTAAGTAGTTGGAAAGTTGATTGCAGCATCAAAACCAGCCCTTTCAAGAGGTAGGCTGAGAAGAAGTTTTAGAAAATCAAGAGAAAACTTCCTATTAGGCAACAGTAAAAGAGCAAAGTGGCTTGCATTATATGGTATCAATTGTATCTTTCAGAAGAAAAACTGTTGGAGGAGACTGAAAATGAAGTTGATATATACATTTCTTTGTCATTTATTTATGGTTCAACTTACTCCTCCCTTATCTCTTCCTACTAAGAGTGGATCTCCTTCTTTTCCATGTTTAATGGAGATGGGGCTAGCTTTGGAATTCCATTTTGAATAGTAAGTTTATATTCAAAGGAGTTCCATGGCTGACCCGGCAGAGCTGATCAGTGGCACAATTAATTAAGCCATCACTCTCCTGATGAATATATCCATCATCAGTATAGTACTGATCAACAAGCTAGCCTGATCATATCATCATATATCTAGGAACTATTACAATAATGAGGTTGCCCTCTTAAGCCTTAAGTTGCCACGTGTCCATCTGTAGTAGGGAGTTGGGTCCCGCCATTTATGGGTTCCACACACTGTGTTCACTTCCTTAATTACTAATCAACATTTGAACATCTTTCCTTATAACTCAAATTAATTATTCTAATTTGAGAGCTTTTAATTTCCAAGTGTTAAGTATTAACCAATTAGTTAAATGAAAGCTTCAAGGGACTGATTCTGAGTGAGCCCCCCCTTGTCTTCCCCAACTGTGCTATCATATGAAAGATTTCTGCTGGGTTATATTAATTTAAAAGCCTCTCATCTACTTTTCTATTAATTTCATATAATTAAGCTGCATGCCCTCACATGAGGTGTCGCTTTCTAACTTCGGATTGGAATCTATGGGAAGTTCATAGCCAACCTTGGATTGGCATGAAATAATCCTCCCTACCACCAATTTGGATGGCTCAAATTCTAATGCATAGGAGCCATTAGAATTTGGAGTTTCTGATTGATTTGGGTCAAACACATGACCTCATGGCTGCGGAGCAGTAAATCAAAGGATCGATTGAAATAAATTAATTAAAACAGAAGGAAGAAATCTGCCAATTAAAGAGAATGCCATCAAAACATGATCAGACATCAGTAAATGAACATTGAATTTTGACCCTTGATTAGGTGAAGATCATCAGTATACTGTAGGTACCATGAAACACTGGATCACCTGCACGTTACACAGAAAATAACAACAAACTGCTACTGGTATGTCACATGAGAATTTCATATGCAGAAATATATATAAAAAAAAAATAAAAAAAAGAAGGTTACCCATTGATTGATCTAGTGAAAGTAGTTGGAGGAATCCATATTCCATACAATTCTGCTGGTCAAGATCTAACAACCACTTCTCTCCATTACTACTTCTCTTCCATGGTTGACAGGGCACTCCACCGTCCATCTCTCTCTCAGAGAAGCGCCATTACCTCTTCAGAAGGCAAATTAAAAAGCTTTTTCTTTTCTTTCTTTCTAATATTCAAGTTCAAAGATGCCTCTGGTGTCGGTAAAGAAGGACCAACCAAATTCATATAAACCTCTTGATCTAACGTGACATTCAATCATTGAAACACAGAAATATATATGTATCTTCCTCTCCATTGACCCAGAGTTCTTCATGAACGTGTATAGACACTTGTAGCTTCCCTACTGGATACAGAGGGAACAGAACCCAAGGAGAAGAGTTTTAAATTCAGGAATTAATATTATTAAATAAAACTAACCATTGCAGGTCTGATATATGCCTCTAGTACTCCTTTCTTTCTCTCTCTTTTTACTGAAAACAATGAACAACTCTGCTCCAATCAATGCTTGGAGGGAATCATAGATGCCAGGAGGTTAATGATTAGAATAAGTAAGCTTATTTATCTAACTACTTCCTCTACTCTTTAGAGTTTAGAATACATTTTTGTTGTCAGATCTCTTAATTTATTATTCATTTAAAGGCCAATTAGATTGTTTATTTTATACAAAACTTGGTTGGTTTAGCTTGTCTTGGGTGGGCGGGAAATTTTAGAATTTTAATTTTAGATGTTTGCCAGATAAGTGAATTTGGCCAGAGAATCCATGGTTAGTGATGATATCGCGTAGAAAGCACAAACTTGAGCAGATGGAGTTTATATTATATATGGGTAGGTAGTAACTTTGTGAATATTATAAACATAAAAATTCCCTTTTACACTTTTGCTTCTTCCATTTGGGTGGATTACAACACTAGTTGACTGTATATATATATATATATATATATATATATACATAACTTTTAGTCCTAGTGGTACAGTTGATTATCAGCTGTAGAACCTTTGTTTGATGCTCCTTTAATTTAATTTACCATCCAAATGATGGAAAATAAGATAAGAATTTAAAGCTGGATGGGATTGGATTTTGGATATACCTGCAGGATCGATCCATATTAATTTGATTTGTTAATGTTCAAATTCAAATCCAATCTTATATCCTATCAGATTTAGATTGGACCATTTTGGAGATTGAATACATTAAATTAAAATTTATTTGTTAGAATGTTATATGTTATTAATAAAGCTACTAGAATTAATTTGATATTGTATTGTTATAAACAGCATTTAATTCAACTCTACTAGTAGATACATATTCATTTTTATCTATATCTGAACATAAATGTAAGTGTATGTTCAAATATTTCTGATTGGATTGGATCATATTGGATGGGATTAGAGTTGATCCATATTAATTCAGTGCAATTATAAAACCAATCGAATTACGAGTTCCTTCATTAGAATGGGTTCGAATTTGAATTTGGAAAAATAGATACCAATCTTAATTTCAATTTCAATATTGGAAGTTTAAACTTTGTGTGATACTTGGTCAGAAGTTAACATCAATTATAATGATTATGTAATTTAAAAAGGTATAGATGTCTGATCTTAAATAAATCATCCATTTATTTTAGAAAATTTAGCTTAGGCGCTTCTACTGTATGGTAGACTGTCTCCAAGTTGCATGTCAAGTTAAATTATTGTACGATATTTCAGTCATTTGTTTCTGTTTGGGTTATGGTTGAGTTGGATCAGAATTCCACATGGTGGCCGCCACAGCCATCGTCTCTCTCCAACCATGTCAGCACCACACGCGACGGGTAATCATAATTAAGGAGGAGTGTCCTGCACGGACCAGGAAGTTATTCTACTGGGGAAAAGGAGTCATCCCGAAGACCTCGGCGGAGGACCTCATCCTGACAACCCCGGAGGCCTCATCTGATTAAAACACAGATGTCTAGTTATAAATAGGTAATCTCCGCTCAAAGTAAGGACTTTTGGACTTAGTGCTCTTGCACCCATCTCTTTTGCCCGAACCAACACTATTCTTACTTGTTTGGCCCAACCACCTACCCTTCTATTCAACTAACTTGAGTGTCAGAGTGCCTATCCGGAGAATAAAATTTTCTATTAGGATCCCCACTTTTTGACTTAGTTAATTGGTCAAAGTAGTTAGGAAATCAAAATGAACAAAAAGAAAATGTATGTCTATAAATAATCCAAGGAAGGAGAGTGAGGTAATAAGTTTACCTCTATGTAACCTTCCAACAAGTGTCGAATGCTATTGATGGGCTCAAAGTGAAAGTTAAATGAATGAATGATACATCACCTTCAAAGAATCAAATCGAACCACAAATCTTTAGCTAAATCAATGTCGCTAAATGGGAAGCTTACTGGTGTAGCGCAATCTGGTCACTCCTACTTGGCAGGGGCTTCGCTCCTACCTGGCAACGGACAACACCTAAGAAGGAGAAGATGAAGGATTCCCGGGGAGCTCGCCCGGTGGGAACACTTAAGTTAGAACTCTAAGAGAGAAGCTTAGAGAGTAATGACGAGCTAAGAGTGGAGATGCGCACTACTCGATTACCAAAAATTCAATTACCTTTTTTCTTGGGGGTTGGAGCTCTTATATATTAATGTGCTGCCAAATTGGGTGTAATCACCTCTGATTCTCTGCTACAACCGTTATTCATCAGGCTGATTTGATTGGCACATGTATCCGTCACAGGGTATGGTCCTGTCACTTGAGAGACGTTATGCAGAGCTGGCGTGTACGACGCCACTGGACGTGAGGCGTGGGCGCAACCCTCTGGATTGGCAGGTGCTGCGCCGCCGGACAAGAGACGTGGGAGCAGTCTGACAAGCACAGTCTTGTCGGATAAGAAGTTTCCCGAAGGCTCCGGGTCACTCGATAGCGAGCTCCCTCGTAGCGAGCTCCATTAGCGAGCTGCCTTGCAGCAGGCCGTTCTATAGCGAGCTGTTCTGTTGGAGTTTCAGCGAGCTCATTACGCTGAGTTGTGGCCAAGCGGTCATGCTGATCTGTCACTTACATCGAGTCATATCCACGTGTCCCTTAGTTAGGAGGTCGGGTCAAATCACCCTCCATCAATTGCCCCCCACTCCTCGGGCTAAGGGTCTTACCCTAGCTCGGGGAGTTCATGAAGTGATGGGTGGATTTGACCCATAATTTAAACTTGGTTGACTAATCGCATACTTTATGCAAGCGGATGTCAGGCGACTTCTGGATTTTTTGGGCGCCAAAAAACGTGCCAAACTGCCTTCAGTTTCGAAAGACGTGTAGTCAGTGTTATTTCAGTCTCAGAGGACGTGCAACCGGCTTTATTACAAGTCGTTGGATCCACTTTGATCAAGACCATTGGTTTTTCAGGCACAGTGGCTATAAATAGGAGGGCCCCAGGCCTCATTTCCTTTACGCCAACTTGCCTTGCTTTCAGTTTGAGGTCGCGCCTTTGCCTTGTTTGCTCGAGCTCCCTCCATTTTTTTCGCTTTCTCAGTTCATTTTTTTGGTGAGTCCTCTATTCTGTCCAAACAATGTATGGGTATCTGTACTACGGTAGCTTTTCCCGAGACGGTAATCAGGGCGAGGTCCCCTCGAGCTCGGGGGGAGCTTGGGGGTTCCCTGAAGGGCAGGCTCTGAAAGTTCGTGAGGCCTCTGGTAACTTAGCTTCCACTTCCCAGGGTCGGGAGCCTGATAGTTTCGGCCCTTCCTCCATGTCAATAGAGAGGCTTTGGCCTCTAGTTTCTTACTATAACCTCTCCAAGGATCTCATCTACAACTTCCCATCCGATAACTATCCCTGGGAACACGGCCACGACGAAATTGTGGTCTTTGAGGAGCAGCTCGTGGCTGGTCTCCGACTCTCTCTACATCCTTTGATAGTGGAGGTTCTCACCCATTTTAATGTCACCATAGACCAACTCCATCCGAACTGAATCCGGAATGTGGTTGGGACAATTTCTCTGTTTTTCGAGTATTGTCTTCCTCTTTCCCTTGACATCTTTGCCACTATCCTTTCAATTAAGATTGCCTCCCCCGAAGCCCCTCCAGAGAGGCGTTCGTATTACTTTTCCCCTCATCCTGGCTTCAAGCTCCTCAATGATCTGCCAAACAGGATCCCAGCCTGGAAGTGGGGTTATTTTGTAGTTCACAATCCCGAGGGTGAACCTTCCCGACCCACTGGAGGGCCGCCGTTCAGGATCCGGGCGTTGAGCTGAACCTGAAAGTTCGAGAAACATTCTCTTTTTTTTTTTGAGCTGGACTAATGCCTTGTGATTCTTGCAGCCGAAATGTTTGGTGTTGATGCACGTCGCCTTTTGTCGAGCAACTAGAAGCGCAGGGCGAAGAGGTTGTGCCCCGACCAGGCATCCACTTTTGGGGCCGCCGAGTTCGAGGCTGTAGACCCTGCTTTTGCTCCACCGGCGGAGGTCCCACTTGTGCCCTTTGAGGGAGTAGCCGCGGG
>NW_010729353.1:298023-319610 GCF_000365185.1 Nelumbo nucifera | reverse complement strand
TGGAGGTCATACTTACTGAGTTCGATGGCCCACTTTGTCAACCTACCAGAGACCTCGGGCTTGAGTAAGACTTGCCTCAGAGGCTTGTTGGTGATGACGATGACAGTATGAGCTTGAAAATACAGGTGAAGCTTTCAAGCTGCAATGACTAGCGCATACGCCAACTTTTCAATCTCTACATATCTCATCTTTGCTCCTTGCAAGTAGATCTGTTCATGGGCCGGACTCGGGCCGGGCTTTTACTCTTTATTAACAGAAAAATGTTAGGCCCGAGCCCAAGCCCGGCCCAATCAACGGGCCTACAACTTGGGCCCGAGCCTGGCCTTGATAAAAAGCCCGAAGCCTGAGCCCGAGCCTGAAGCCCGACCTAATAAAAGAAATTCAAATTTTTCCCTATTCAAATGAACATTATCTATTTTAATTCAGATGTTTTTTTCCCCTATTTAAATGAACAATGGGCCTACAAGTGAATCAACAACCTTCTTAAATCAAAAAATTTATTCAAATGGACATCACATAGGGTTTTACTTAGGTTTAACTTTAGGTCGGGCCGGGCTAATTTGGCAAAGCCCGAGCCCGACTCGAATTTTATGCGGGCTAGGCTTTTTGGCCCGAGGTTAAGCTCATGGGCCAAAAAGCCTGTTCAAGCCCGTCCAGGGGCCGTGCCGGGCCGAGCCCGCCCGTCGGGCCACCCGACTCATGAACAGGTTTACCTGCAACACTTTGCTAACATAGTAGATAGGTCGTTGGACCCTATCTACCTCTCTTATCAATACCGAGCTGACCACCTTGTCACTTGCAGAGAGGTGCAACTCCAAAACATCACCCTACTTGGGTCAAGTTAAGACCAGGATACTGGCGAGGTACTTTTTGAGCTCGTCGAACGTGACCTGGTATTCTTCGATCCATTCAAAACCTTTGCTTTTAATTGCCTAAAAGAAAGGCAGGCAGCGATTTGTCGATTTGGACATGAAGCGGCTCAGAGCGGCTATGCGGCCATTCAACCTCTGAACCTCCTTCAATTTCCGGGGTGGTCTCATATCTAGGATGGCCTTAATTTTATCCGGGTTGGCCTCAATGCCGCGCTGGTTAACGATGTACCCTAGGAATTTACCCGAGGTGACACCGAAAACATACTTATTCAGGTTTAACTTCATATTAAATTTACGCAAAATTTCAAAAGCAAAATGCAAGTCCTGTATTAAATCATTTGAAAACTGAGTCTTGACGACCATGTCGTCTACCTAACATTCTACTTTTCTGCCAATTAATGGCTCAAATAATTTATTTACAAGTCTTTGGAATGTTGCCCCGACATTTTTCAGTTCGAAGGGCATGACCTTGTAGTAGTACAGGCCGAGCTTGGTTATGAAGGTTGTCTTTTCTTCGTCGGCAAGGTCCATCCTGATTTGGTTGTAGCCCGAATAGGCGTCTAAGAAACTCAGCAACTCATGCCCTGAGGTCGTGTCCACCAGAAGGTCGA
Organism: Nelumbo nucifera; assembly: GCF_000365185.1. The sequence continues at coordinate 318,127 of NW_010729353.1, read as the reverse complement.
TCTTGGGGAGTGGGAAGCAAACCTTTGGGCAAGCTTGGTTCAGGTCGGTATAATCGACGCACATGCACCATTTACCGTTACCCTTTTTTACCAGAACGGGGTTGGCCACCCAACTCGGGTAATGGACTTTCCTGACAAAGTCAGCTGCGAGGAGCTTCTCGACCTCCTCGTCAACTGGTCTCCAGCGCTCTGGGGCTAAGTTGTGTTTCTTCTGTCTAACGGGCCAAACTACAGGATCAGTATTCAGCTTGTGAGCGATGATGCTAGGGTCTATGTCGGGCATCTCTGCCGCGGACCATGCAAAAACATCTAAATTTTCAAGTAAAAAACTTACTAGTTGGGATCGCAGAGGCTCCTCGATCGAAGTGCCGATATAGAGTTTCTGAGCTGGGTCCTCTATTGAAGTTGGGACGGAGATGGTCTCTTCTGTGGGTGCAACTCACTCCTCGCACTGCTCCGCAGGTCGCTCCAACTCGAGGTCGTCTGTCACCTTGGCTTTCCCTTTGAGGGCAGCGACGTAGCACTTGTGAGACTCAAGTTGATCACCTTATGCCACCCCAACTCCGAAGTCCGTAGGGAACTTCATCGCTAGATAGTAGGTGGAGACCACCACACGTAGGGCGTGGGTGATGGGCTGGCCTATTATGGTGTTGTACGGGGAGGGAGTCGTGACCACCAAGAAGTCCTGGTTGAACCTTACTATGCTATGCCAGGTGCCGACCTCAACAGCTACAGTGATTCTCCCCAGGGGCCTTACTTCCTCTCCGCTGAAGCCCATCAAGGGAGTATTTGCGGGCTTGAGATCACCTTCTTGGAGCTGAAGATTGTCGAACGCCGCTTTGAAAAGAATGTCCGCTGAACTGCCAGAATTGACGAAGACACGCTTGAATTCGAAGTCGTTGATCCTTATCTTCACGACGAGAGCATCGTCGTGGGGGTAGTGGACCCCACGCACGTCATCATCTGTGAAGAAGATTGGGTCTTCCGTCCTTGGCCACTTTGGGGGGTTCTGGTCTTCCCTTTCGACCTCGCGAGCTGATGTCCGAGCTGTAGCCGAGGTGCAGCCCACAACGATCGATCCTCCAACGATCACATGGATAGTCCCCCAAACTGGTCTCTCTTCCGGGGGCTACCTCTGCGGCTACTCTGCTTGCCAGCTGGATTCGGGAGCATCTTTGCTTTGCTCCCCCTGCCGACCTACTTTATCTCATCGCAGAGGTTCTTACAAGTCTCGGTAGTATGACTGTGATCTTTATGGAAGCTACAATACAAATTTTTATTCCTTACATTAGGGCCCCCTTTCATCCGGGGTGGCCACTTCATGTACGGGGCCTCCTTGATCGCCCTAAGGATCTCGGCCCGCTTCGCGTTCAAGGGTGTGTAGTCTGTCCTCTCTGCTAGTGGAACTCGGAAAGGCTGACTTGGCCTTGCCCCTCGAGCTAGGTCTTTCTTCTTCTTGCTGTCCCCTTGGGTTGAGGGTTCGACTTCTCGTTTTCTTTTTTCAGGGATCTGCTCATCCTTCTGGTTGATTTCCTCCTCTGTCCCTATAAACTGGTCCACGAGCTTGAGGAACTCATTATCGTCTTGGGTCGATTAACAACCATGTGCCACTTGAAATCTTTGTGCGTGATGCCTCTCTTGGCCGTGGTAAGCTGAACTGCGGGGTCCAGGTCGGGTATGTATAAACAAGCGTCATTGAACCGCTTGATGTAACTTTGGATAGATTCTCCTTCCCTCTGGACTATGCCAAGGAGGCTCTCCTGGGTCCTCGGGCACCACTTGCTGGTGACGAAGTGAGAAGTGAAGACTTGCACGAATTGCGCCCAACTTCTTATTGATCCGAGTGCGAGGTTCCTATACCATGTACGGGTCACTCCTTTGAAAGTGGTGGAGAAAGCCACACACATGCAGGACACACTGGCCCTTGCCAAGTGCATCTTTGATTGGAAGGCGTCAACATGGTCATTCGGGTCGAACGACCCGTCATATTTGTCCAGGGGAGGTAGTTTGAAGTCCTTGGGCATTGGGACGACCAAGAGTTCAGGAGACAGAGGGGATGGTACAGAGAGGAGCAGAGTGGCTTTTATTTCACCTGAGCTTACCTCTTCTACCCTTGAGCTTGGGCAGGTTGTGCGTTGCAGTTCGGTGAGCTCGGCGACGTCTCCGCTGCTTTTTTGCGGGCTCCACCTTAGTGCTGCTGGCCTCAGTATTGTCGGGCATAGTTTTCGCAGGGAGGGGGACAGACTGCTGTTGATGGCTGCGGATAGAGGGATCTTGCCTGGAGTCTGCAGCCAAGACCTCGAGCCGGTTCTCCACAAGTGGGGCCAAGAACTCGGAAAGCTGAGGAGACACGGGCCTGGTAGGTTGGGACCCTCCCGACCTGACTGCGCGCGGCGAGGCAGGGGTGACTGGTCTTTCCTTCCTCCCGTGGGATGAGACTTGACTCTTGAGAGGATTCTGGGTCTGAGAGGTCTCTCCCTGGCGAGAAGGACGCTCGTTCTGACGGCGATGACGGACTTGTTGCGCGGTCGGATGATGAGGAGGAAGGAGCTGTTGGGTTTGAGGTAGCGAAGGAAACTGCTGCTGATAGTGATGCTGAGAAACTTGGTGCAGCATTTGCTGCAGCGAAGGAAACGGCCGGATGACAAGCACGGTCTTATCGGATAAGAAGTTTCCTGAAGGCTTCGGGTCACTCAATAGCGACCTCCTTTGTAGCGAGCTCCCTCGTAGTGAGCTCCAATAGCGAGCTGCCTTGCAGCAAGCCGTTTTGTAGTGAGCTATAGCGAACTGTCTTGTGGCGAGCTGTTCTGTTGGAGTTTCAGTGAGCTCATTACGCCGAGTTGTGGCCAAGCTTTCATTCTAAGCTGTCACTTACATTGAGTCATAGCCACGTATCCCTTAGTTAAGAAATCGGGTCAAATCACCCTCCATCACTTACCTAGGCGGTTATAGTCATTTTGGCGAGGAGGAATTTGTTAATGACCAAAAGGTGAGATGGGAATGTCATAGTTGGTGATTGGATTCTAACCATGATGAAGAAAATGGAGTTCTTCTCTCCTTCATTTCAACTTTTCTTTGTATCCCTTTCTCCCTCTCTACTCTTCACTCTTCTTCTCCCTCTTTGAATCCTCAATTCGAGATTGGTCGTAGCACCCTCCCTTGGGAACAGTTCTTCCCATTTTATAATGCAAAGTAGGGGAGCTATGTAGATTGACTTGGGGGTTTTAGGAGGGTTTATGTGGGTACAAGAGTGGGGGAGGGATCTAGGAGGGGCTTTTTACTAACTCTTAAAATGAAAGGGGGGGGGGGGGGGGGGGGGGGGGGGGGCTAAGACTAGAGTTTTTTATAACTCCACATGAAAATTTGGGGGAAGGGTGTTATTCCGACCTTTAACGCTGAGAGGCTAACTGGTGCTCTAATGATTTTTTGTAAACAAAATATCTTTCAAAAGGGTGAACTACTTACTCAGGACGTTCACTATGCAAACCCCCGATAAACAATGAGCAAGTTAGAACCACAATAGGCTCTATTAAAGGGAAAACTGATTAGTTTGGTGTTTACTAATTCATGTCGAGCCTACCGTTTATTGGTCTCTTTTGTCAAGGCCTTATATTTGAGCCCTTGAAGCACCAACATCCCATTCTAAGGCAGTCCTCTTTCATGCTCACATCTTAACTAATAAACTTGCCACACTAGCCATTCCTATAGAAAGCATAAAGAACAAGTTAATCGGCTCGAAACAGGCCTCTACCAAATTGCACTAGGCTAAGACCATTGGTTCTAGTGGACAGTGCAATGCCAACCCTTCCTATTCTCTCTCCAAGAGTAGAATCAATTCATCTCAAGTTGGCTACTATCTTCCCTTACTAAACCTATTTTGGTTCAAGTGGTTGGTTGTTTATGTGTTTAGTCTCTATAGGAAAAACTTCATCACCTCTCGTCTTTATTGAATTGGAAGCTTAAACTTGCCCTTGCAAAGAGGGTAACCTATCCATGACCGAATACATTCAACATGCGAAAGGTATTGCAAATGCTCTTATGGCCTCCGACTATTTTGTTTTAGATTATGATCTTGCTCACTATTTTCTTAGAGGGCTGCCTCCTAAGTATGATCCTTTTGTCTTTACTGTAACTATTAAAATTGGTAAGCTAAGTACAAGTGAAATCCAAGTCTTCTCTTGACCTTTGAGAAAATGTTTCCCAATAAGACAACCCAACAGGATAGTTTTGTCCTTAATATTACCACTAAACTAGGTGATCTAACTATTAAGTAAAATCCCAAGTCTTCTCTTGACTATGAGAAATTATTGCCTATTAAGACAACCCAAGAGGGTGGTGAATTTGATTGTAAACGAATTATGATTTCATTTTAGGACTAATTCATTTTGGCTACAAAATAAACCACTAATTCACTACATTCCTAACAATAACAAGGATAGTTTAAGTACATGAGTTTAATTCAAGCTGCTCTCAAGAACAATATTACTTAAACTAATGAATCACCCCGAGATCTTTCTGAAACTTTTTCAATTAATAATGTATTCATCGATAGCAGAATTATCTAGGATACTTTGTTGGTAATGTTATATAGTCTTATAGCAATGTGTCCCTTACGAATATTTGTTTGTAAAGTTATCCTACCTGATTCTGAATAATCTTAGTGTAAGATAATAGGAAACAAGATAAGAACCAAACAAACACAAGATACACAAAAATTTACAATCGTTTGGCATGCTTGGCTTACATCTAGTCTTCAAAGAAACCCCTGGGAGGTTTTTTACTTTCTAACCAATTTCACTGGTACTACTTAAACCTTCACACCACTAACTCGTCTTCTTCATTCAAGGACTCCCAACCACAACCACTGAACCACCCTTTTCACTCAAGGGCTCGCAGCTAACTAGTTGAATCAGTGCTAATCAAACTAAACACAACTAGTTGAAATGGTGTCAGTCACACCACTATAGCCAATTTTAACGATGCTAGTCACACCACTCTGCACGTCAATATAATTTTTATTTACGTTTGAGCACATTATTATAATGATACAACTCAAATTGATCAATCATATGTGCATACTAGAAACTCAAACTTTTATATGAAAAAAAATAATTCATTTATCTCTGATCTGAATCTTATTTTCTACACATTCACCATCATACCTATTTTGTTTCAACTACTATTTAAACTAGAAGGTTGGAATTATCTTTGGATGGATTGCTTCATCCTTCATTCTTTAATAAACCTTTAGGCTCAAAACTAGGAAAAGTCATTTTGTATCAGCTTTTAGATTCAACACTTCAAAATACATTTTAACAAACTCCCCTAATTCGGCTTTTATAGTTTTACCACAAGATTTTACCATTTCTCAAATTATGGGTGAGCAAATGGGTAGGTTCTACCCAGAACCGAATGGAACTGACCTTGAACCAGCCTTGAACCGTCCCTATCGACCTGTTACAAGGTAGGATCTGGTTCCAAATTCTTGGAATTGACCTCCACCCAGACCATTTCTAGGGTTTAGGGGTTTACCCTACCCAAACTGACTAGATGAACCAGCCTTGGTTGGCCTTGGTGGAATCAACCTTAGTGGCACCTACCTTGGAACCGAATTTTCCTTAAAATAAATTCCAAAATACTTTTGGGGATGCGAAGATTTGAACCCAAGCACTCATAGTCTCATAGAAGGTTTATTTGGAGACTCTTCAATTTTGTTGGTTGAAGATTCTCGCCCAAGGCTCTGTTGTATCCTGGAAACGAATTTACCTGTAACCCAACAGCAAACTCAGTGAAACTAAGTGGGGGCAAATAACGTTCTAAAGATAGTAGGTTCCAAGTTCTGCCATGAAACTGACCCATGCTCACCCCTAGCTCAAATTGTCAAAGTCTCAGATTTTTTAATGCTTTCAATCGTTGGTATTCCTATCAACGGGTCGGTTTTGGGTAGAACCAAAACCAATTCGACAAAAAATATTAAGGATTCAGAATAGAACCAAACCCTCTAAGATTTGTAATTTTAGACCTAAAATTGGATTAATTGGTCCTCGGGACAATTGTTTCTGACCTAATGAACCCGTTTATAATAAACATGATTCTCAGGACGATCAGTTCGAGACTGGGTAGATCTGGTTTCAAACCGATTATAATCAGGACAACAGATCAGGAACCTAAACTGACCCATCAGTAATCCTAGAGTCAGACCAATCGGTTTGGATCCATTGAGTCGGACCTGACCCATTGACAGCCATGCTCAACAGTCTGAAGATATCTTTACCAAACCCACTACTAGGACCTCATTTCACAGCCTTACAACTTACAAGACAAGCTCACTTGTATGTGGAGGAGGGGGGGCTGATAAAGAGCAACAAAGCCCACAACTAAGTCCAATATGAAACCATTGCTACAAGATCTCATGGAACCTGATTCTCTCCATAACACACATATCTCACGCATCTATTCTTTCCTATTCAAAATTCTTTTGTACAGTTATGTTTTGTACTGATATAAATATTTTGTACATATTTGATTGCTCATACAGTGAAATATAATACTTTTCCATTCTCTCAAAATTCTTCGTACCGTTTTCATTTCTTTTTTCCTTTTCTATTTTCTTTTCCCACAGCCCCAATACTTGTAACTGCTTCCATAGAAAAAGAGCTCTTATAAGATATGTCAAATACTATATGACATTGAAGTTTTTTTTTTTTTTTTTTTGTCTCATATAATCATCAGCCATGGCCTCTTTTCTATTGGGAACTAGTCTGAATTAAGATATATAATCTGAACAGAAGCACAGACATTTTGTTGTTATTGCCAAACTTAAACCATTACAAAATCACAAGATAATATTGAATTGAAAAACCTACTAACTTGATAATTTTAATCATTTATTTGATGATATCACCAAGTATATATACCATAATTCCCTGATTACTTACTATAAACAATTTTTTTTTCCGAATTTATCCTCCAAATCACATTTCATACTTCATCAATGCCAAAGGATACTTTTGCCAATCCACCCCATTTATGAGATTGGGGACCAGTTACAGCGACAACATGTTCATAATTCCTAGCTTCACATCAGCTTTTCATTTATATCCTAACAACCGAAAGTTTATTAAGTTATGAGTTGAGAAAACACAAACATTGCAAATTAAAGAACATATAGGATGAATGGAACCTTTCTTGAGCTGTCACAAGATAGAAGATTCCTATATCCCTTAATTTGATTTATTTGATGGACAGTTTGTGTCAGTGATGATTCAATTAGTGAGAGCATCCTATTAGCTACTGTGATTAGCTTCAAAATTCATCCAATAGCAAACACTAGTTCCTGTAAAATTATAATATCTAAAAGATCTAAAGAAAAGGGATTAAAAAAAATTGAAAATGGAGTTGTTTGGTTGTTCAACAGTTGTACATTTGTCTTTGTGCCTTCTTTCATCTACAGTTCTCTATTCCGTGAAGTATAATAGTAAATTAAAGCACATAGTTTATGGAGAATGACTGTAAAGAAAAGAAATATAATATATAATATATTAGTATTGTATAAATTAATATAAACAATTCTATATTTTAAATGATCAGATTTCTTTAAGTAGGGGGAATTAAATGAAATGGATAGACTGAAGGTGGTGGAGTGACTTTTGGGGTTTTCCCTTCTTTCTCTTCTTCCCATAATAAGAATATAATATTATATATAACAGCAAAATCAAACCTTTTATTTGGTGTTAATCAGTAAACAGCGTGGGGTGGCCACAGTGAATGCTGAAGGATTGAAATAGATTTAATTATCATACTAACATTCGTGTTTATATTATAAAAAGTGAAGTTGTTAGCTGAAGATTAAGATTAATTAAGCTGGACAGAAGAGAAACATTGAAGAGTAACTTGTGGAGTTATGCCATTTCCAATTCAACCTACCTCTCTCTCTCTCTCTGAGTCTGTGTTATGAAGAGACAAAGTTGTACTGAAGTAGGTATGCAGTTGATAGTGAAGCTATAAATAAGGGAAGTAATAATGAAACCCATAATTTTCTTCTTAGTAAGAAACCCATAATTAATTTTATGTTTGGGTTGGTAGTGTTCTCAAATCAACTTTCAATTCCTCTCTTATTTTCTGTTAAAAGCAATTAACCAAACACAAGCTAAGAACAAGCTAAGAAGAGGTGTGCCATAATTGTAGAGATAGACCAAACATGGGATTGAGTAGCTTGCATACAACTAGCGGTGTCAAAAGTTGTTTGGTGCTTCTATGGTTGCAACATGTGTTGAATATAGAAAATCAGTGTACGTACCATAGGTTCTACCTTTTTGACTGAGGACCATCAAAATAGTTAAGTAGCCTACCATATGTTAGGTGGCTCGACCAACTTCATTTCTTTTATTATTCTTCAATCAGGCTGCAAAAAAAAAAATGTTCAAATGAATTAATACAATACCTAGATCCAAACTTAATTCATTAATATTTGAATCTGAATTGAACTTAGACATTAAATACCATTAATACATTAAACTAAAATTAGTCAAATTGTCCTTGTTGTTAGTATTATCAAAATTGAAACGAAAATAACTTCTTTGAAACCATTTTGTATTAAGGTAAAGTATAGAAACCTATCTCAACTTTGAGAAATTCAACAAACGTTATTATTATAAAAGGGTAGAATAAATATTTGGAAAAAATTGATACATTAATCTAACGTTTTCTGTCTGGGATAATAAGAAAAGAAAGGTTTTTTGTTGAATTTCTTAAAAAGTTCAGGAGAGATATTTGTTAAAATAAAACTATAGGGTGAATCCATATATTTGATTCAATTATAAACATACAGATTGAATTGGGATCACCCTTAACAGGGTTTCTATGTGGGAGAGTCAGTTCTCATTTAGTGGGTTCAATAATTGCAATCAACCAAATAGGAAGGACACATGGTCTGCCTAAAGCCTTTTCCCTCTAATAGCCTATTGCTATGCAAGAAAGAAGAAAAAAATGTTCCACCTATTACTATCCTTTCCATGGCAAAAGGATGGAAGAAATTGATAACTACATCTCCAAACATATTGATTTGGACAGCCCAAAATTATCCACTACAAATAGGGTTTCTTTATATGTAGGAGGTATATCACCCTCCAGGTGTCACATAAACTAGTTATATCTTATACTATATTACATGCCAGCTGGCTTTTATTCACCTTGTCTAATCACAGAATTTCACTTATCCAATGAAGGTGCATCACCCATCAAATCGCGTTTGTTATGACACTTGTCATAGCGTTGGGCTGAAACAACAAAATCAAAGCCTTTGATGTATTATTATGGTGCCACCTTGAATTATAAATATATATTTTTTTTATGAAAATATAAAATTTCTAAGGTATTAAATTTCAGAAATTTGAACCATGACAGAAACTAGATTGGAATTTTTTAGCATTTTGAAATCTTGCGTAAAACATTATTTTATGAAAAAGAAATCACTGCAATATTTTTATAATCGACAAAATCCCAAAGTTTATGGTTTTATTTTCAAAATTTGGATCAAAATAAATCCTTTGAAAGTTTTCATAATTTGTTGGGATTTTCACATACCCAAAACCAAATTTTTGAAATATTTTCCATGAAATTTCTTAAATCCATTCATGGTAATGTCTAAAGCAGTGTCCCATGTGTGGCAGGGCCCATTTCTAATAGGTAGACACTGAAGATTCCACAAGTTGGGGTTTTGATTAGTCTACGACGTTGAGATATTTACCACATCATCATCAATAAAATGACAACTTTCTCACTACACTACGAAATTTGGATGTCAGAGGTCTTCATGTCCAAATTAAGCTCCCTGTGCAGCAATCTCTCTCTCTCATGTATGTGTAGATTGTCAATATTCTTCTAGGAGTTTCCTGGAAATGACAGAGAAGAAACGACATATTTTGTCAATACATCATACTAGCTACTAATCAATGGTTTCTAATGTTGCTAGAACAACCCTCAAATTGCTTGTACCAATTTCGTTGAGAATTAATCACTGATTGAAGTTAATCAGTATTCAGTACTTGTAGAAAAAGGTTAGCGAGTAAGGAAATCTCCATAGAAGGAGATTCCTCATCTTTATAACCACTTTGTGTGAGTGTGTTTTATCCTGATTTATTACAGTTTGTACTTTGTTCATTTGATACAGTCTCCTAACAGAATCTAATAGAACTACAAGACCATGAATGAACAATATCTTTCTTTCTTTCTTCTTCTGTTTTGGCTTGAATGTGAACAAATTTGTAAGTCTGGGATCTCTAAACCATCACCATGTACATAATATTCTTTTTTTTTGCTTTCTTTTCCATTTTGTTTTTGTTTTTTTAGATAATATTCCATGAAGCATATTAACTTTTATTAAACCATGCATGGAGCTGGAGGCTGATATCATTGCTGTGTTTTAGTAAAAATAATGATATGAGACCCTTGATACCTCCCTGAAGAGCAGAGTCTTTAGTTTAATAACATTGTTTTTTTTTTTTTTTTTTTTTTTAATTTTTTGCATTAGACCCCTACAACATTCCAACTAATTTTTTGATGGACTTCTGGGGTTGTGTAACCCTTGGTTTTGTTTTGTAGTCTTGTGTTGTCTTCCCAAATTATCAAAAAAAAAAAAATCATTATTTTTTATTTTCAAAAATATAAAAAAGGGTCATCACCCAATGTTCGTCTCAGCTATCCAGGGTTTCGGGAGGGGTGTAAATTGGAATAGTCCTAATCTTTGACATTATTTTTTAATTTCACCAAAAAAAAATACATTACTTTTCTACAAAGCAGGCGCCATTCTCAAACTCAAACCTTTGTTCTTATGCTTGATAGCCTGATATTTTACCATTACATCAAGTAATACCCATGTTCTTGAACTCAAACTCATGTAAATTAAGGGTTAACCAATTCTCTGTATTGAAACAAATGGTCCAATCCGATTCAGTCCAATGTGAGTCCATAAGTGGACTGGGTCCAATCCAATCCAATGAATTTTCTTGATCATTTTGGACTGGTCGGACCATCCAGTCTATTCAAATTTGTTTTAATCTAGATTAAGTTTAATCCAAACCTGATCGATTGACACATATTTATATCTTCTACCAATAGACCAGATATTGGCTCAATCCAACTCAGTCCAATATAAACACAGTATAAATGAATCAGGTCCAATCCAATCCAATAAATACTTTAATCTATTAAATCTGGACTGGTCCAATTCAATATATATAATCTTGTTGGTCCGTCTAATCCATTCAAATTGATTTTGATTTGAATTGGGTCCAATCCAAAACCAATTCATTAACACCCATATTGAGAGATCAGAGTGGCAAACTCATGCTCTTTGTCTACCACCAACAGAAAARAACTCCTCTAGTATGTCAAAAGAGAAAAGCCAAATATATATTGCCCTATGTCCAAACATCCCGGCCTCCCAATGGGGCAAAGGGTCCTTTAGATGGGACCCACCAACCCACCGCCCTATGTACGGACACGCAAAACACTTTGTTTATTAAGTAAATTAAACAAGGAGACAGAAGGAAGTTATATATATGGAGGAAAAAAATGGGATACCCAAGTTCAATCAGTTCCTCTGTATCTGTATGTGGAAAGAGGTTGCAGACTGATCAATATTCAATACTTGAGTGTACGTAGCCATGGTTTGAGTCTCATTCACACAGCTTTTGTTAAATATTAGTTTGTCCAAAGGGGACATAATAAACCGCCATGAATTATAAAAATGGTAGCTTTGGTGGCAGCCCAAAGGATTCCATATATCAACCACAAATTTGGTACTTTACTGCCTGGCATTACGAGGAAGGTGTCCTGGGTACATAAATTAAGGGCTATTGTCCCTAATTGTCCAGTGTCCTAGAGAAGAGCTGGATTGAATACTTCAATTTGAATTTCATGCTTGTCAAGCTTGAAATTTTATTATTTTGATAAATTGAGAGCTGAAAATGGTTGAAAAAAGTACCATCTTTCATAAAACAACTTTTAGTCAGGATCGAACCAAACAGGGTGATAATCCAAATGAAACTCCCATTTGATTAATGAGCAAGTATGGAATTCAGTCTATTAATATCTAGCTGTAAATAAGTTTATTTTGAGGGTTATTTGTTTGCAGTCAGAAGTTCAAGTATCATAAAAGTTCTTTAAATTATATATTACTTTTATACAATACCAAAACCATTTCTAGTTCATACATACAACATTCAAATCAAACACAAATCCAGTTTGAATCCGAATCCGATAGATGAAATTCCATTCGAATCCGACCCATTGGCAGCCAAAGTTGAAATGTGGGGAACCACATGTTGACCCATTTTAATCCACCAAAAAAATATATATATTATGAAGATGGTGGCTGTGGCCTTGGGATTCATTCCTTTTTATATGTAAAGTGGAGTCCAAACAAATAAATGCATTTATTTATATAATAATATAGTTTAAGTTTAAGGATCAAAGATGATGATGACTTTAAGAGCTAATACTTCCATTAATCTATCATTAAAAAGAAATGCATTATTTATAGATATAAATACTCGTTTAGTTACTACTAATTATTAGAAAACAAGGAAGCAAGCAGGATTGCCGGATTCTTTGTCTCCCTCTCCTCTGTAACCTTGTCTCTGCAACCGATCCACCGGTCCAGAATGAATATTCAAGGTGGGTTGGCTCAAATTCTGAGCAAAAGAAGTAAGAAACTCCTTCATCATTTGTTTGTTTTGTTTTCCTTCTTTCTTTTTTCTTTTTCTTTCTATGCCACATAATCCATGTCTTCTTCTCTTATTATAAGTTAATGGAGTCCCTCCAAGTTCACATCTTTTAATTTTGCATTTCTCTGCAAGCTACTGCTGCCTTCTCTTGGGAGTGGGGAAATGAGATATGTGTGTAGAGTGTTCTATAATCTGACAACACTGATGAGTTGAGCCCCATGAACCTCCAAGTATAATAGATCCATGCTTGGGCAGGCTTCCAATAAAGTACACAAAGGATAATGAATGCATCAATGTTGGTATCCCAAGTAAGAGTCTAAGAGATTTTTGTAATAAGTTGTGAGGGTCTGGGTCCCACAGCCCTATCATATCCTATACTTTAAAAGATTATATAGACACATAGTGAGATCTAAGGACTCAGAAATTTGACCAAATTTGATCAAGCAATCAGCAGCCTGATTTGCTGAAGTTGCTGAATTGAAAGACATATATAGGACTTGTTTTTTTAATTTAGATAAAATAATTAAATAGCAAAACATTTAAGGGTATAGTGACCTACCCAATTTATTTGAACTTCTTCTGTTAAAAGAATCCACAACATCCCTTAAAATTTTGTTTACTAAAAGATAAATAAAGCAATAAGCCTTTCAATTCAGCCACTTCAGCTGTTATCAAACAGCACCCAAGTAACATTCAAATTGTGTCTCCTGCAAATGTGAAAGCATTATTCTTCAATGGATTCTCCAAGGAAGATCAATTTTCTTTCTCAAAGAATTAATCAATGATAAGTTTAAGGCACCCTCAACAAGAATTTTGTTTTGATCTGAATTCAGTAGCCACTTCATGGGCTACCAGCCCAAGCTTTTGCCATGTTTAGGTAACTCATGAAATGGGAGTTTGATAGTTGAAATTTTGGAAAAGAAATTGCAATTAAGGACCAGATGCCATGTTTTAACAGCAAGCTTCATGGATTGGTTAATTTGGAAAGAAAAATAATTGTGATCTCTCTGAGAAATATTCTGCAACAAAAATGTCCTCTTGTCCAACTAGTATAGGTGCATAGTTTTTGAATCTTTTGAAAGCCATGTATTTTTCTATTCTCCAGACTAGCGTAGTTGGTAAAGTAATGTTCCTTTTCTTATATGCTAAACAATCTCTTTCTATTAACTTTGTCTGTTGGATGTGAAACTTCTTTTAATCTAGATTTAAATGTAACTTGGTACTTAATTTTCTTTAATGTTAATTACTCAATTGAGTGGCTCATGAATTTAATTTGAACAAGCAAGAAGTGTGGATCAGTCATGAACCCTACATATACAAAAAATTACAAGAAAATCATAGGACATAGGACCTTTATATATTATTAACTATATAATCTGTTTGGAACAAAAAAAAAAAAGGATCCCGACCCAAATATTAATTGGGATACAATTTATAAAACCAAAACAGACATAATTGGTTCTATCGTTTCAGTTCTATAATGTAGACCTAACCCATTGACAGTCGGGGAGAGAGAGAGATTGTTAATAATCCATAAATTCTATGGGTTAATAAATTTATGTAATACTTTCTAATGTTTAAATAAAGAGTCATTTAATAAAGCACCACTATAGTTTTATGGATTTACTAAAACATTACTTATAGTTTGCAATCAATTTATTTAATCAATCCAACATTAATTAGATGAAAGTGGAAAATGGCAATTTTCACCCTAACATTCATTCAGACAAATTCGATCAAATGAAAATATCATTTTTGCCCCTATTAAGATATGAGCAACCACTCTATTTATTAGCTCTATTTAGTCAATTTTCTTTTTATACGAAAAAGTGTTAGAGATACCTTTGGAATAAACAACCATGAGTCAATGCCCTATAACACATTTTCCACTCCATTTAGATGATCATGTTACTATTTTCAAATGGTGAAATAAATAGTTCTTAATAAAATGTCAATTAATTAAGTAGGTTGCAAACTATAGGGAGGTGTTTTAGTAAAATGAAAACTATATATATGATGAGTTTAAGTAAATACTGAAACCATAGGGGGTGTTCTAGTAAATGACATTTAAATTAACTAGTATTAAGATAATTTTAGGTTTAACTAAATGACTGGTTCATTGGTTTGGCCTCTATTCCCTATTTAAGGAAACCCCAGTTAGTTGAAATCCATGGAATTGGCAAATTAAATTTTTGGGTAAATTGCTGAAACCTTTCCTGAAGATTCTGCCTGTTATTGAAACCTCCCCTGAAGTTTGGTAAATGTAATCACCTCCCTTTAACTTTCCGACAAAGTTGAAAGTAGACCCCTTCTATTAGAATATCTAACAAGAGGCATGAAAATTCCAAAAATACCCATGCAATTACTATTGAGGTTAGCTTCTATATAAAAAAATAATACAAACTTTACAAATAAAAAAAAAAGAAAGTTTAAAGTTGCGGCCCTACCTTTGAGCGATTGATATGAAGGGCGAACTTTAAAATAAATCAATTTCAGAAAAGAGATTGAAAGGATTTGGGATAGTGATTGATATGAAGAGAAATTTTAGAAAATAAACATTTTAGTCAAAAGTAACTGTATAGATATTTTGGACATTTCCATTCCTCTTATTAGAGGATTCTATCAGAGGGGATCTATTTGCAACTGTGTCAGAAAGTTCAAGGGAGGCTATTGCAATTATCAAACTTCAAGGGAGGTTTCAGCAACAATCAGAAACTTCAGGGGAGGTTCTAGAAATTTACCCTAAATGTTTTAATACTTTTAAAGTACAGCCAGTGGACCTTGATTAAATTTCTATTCCCTAATTAGTCCACTTATCGGGCCTTCAGCATCCTCTTTCCATATGTTCTTCAATGCTCACATCATAGATCTTAAATGGATTCACAAGAAAAAGTGACTAAATAACAGCCAAGTAATAATAACTGTTCAAGTCAAACCCCCCACCAGAGAACTTTAAACAATTAATATAAGAGCAATTCAGGGCGCATTTGGGAGGCTGAAGTTTTGATTGAACTGTTTTCACTGAACTGCTTTGGAGAAGCCACTAGTTGCAATGCAAAATAATTTGCATTGATGCAAAACTATGGTAGTGCAAATGATTTGAGTGTAAATTCTGATCTATTTTTGTTTCAAATTTTAGCTTATTTTGTTTGATTTCAGTACAAATGAAGTACATTAAGATACAAAGAAAAATAAAATAAAATTAAACAAGAAGTTACATACATTTTTAACATTTGCACTCCCATGCATTTGTACTAGTGTAAATAAATTTACACTGCAACCAAACACAGCCAAAAGAAACTACAATGAAAAGCCCTTGTCTACTAAAGGACAGAAAATTTGGGTTCCCTGAACATTCAACAAGCATGGCTTATATGCTGTCGCCAAAAGGCAACAGGAAAGCCTTCCCAAATGGGCACTCAACTCTTTTCAATTAACTACATGGGGGTGTTTGCCAAAGTATAGGATTTTGTTTTAGAAAAYAAAAGCACCTTCGAAAAAAAACAATAAATAAATAAAAATAAAATAAAATAAAAAAGTACCAGACTAGCTTCCACAATACAATATACTCTTCGGTTGGATCCAAATACACATATTCAAACAAACTATATATTACTTAAGTTAGGTGAGGACCCTCTTGATGGATCAGAATCCTCTATATATATATATAACACTGGAACTTCCACTTGTAGCAAAGCTTTCTAAAAGATTATTTGCATTTTGCAGCTAGCACTTGGTGGTTGTTTGGTTATGAATTTTAAATCCCCCTCCAATGTCAACCCACTTTCAGTAGAATACTCCATTTGAAAAAGCAATGCTCGCCCACAGAAGCAACTCAAATACTCACATTCCATTTGCAATTTCTCCCACTAAGTAATTATTCAGAAACAAATGCCCCTGTAAATGGTTCTGAGCTGACCCATTTAGCCATTGATTTCTGGTTTTCTGCATTGAGTTTGCACAATTGAATGGATTTCACTGAGGCTGTGTTTTGATTGAAGGAAAAAGTAAGAAATGGAAGGGAAACACAGTTACTCCAAGTGATCTACTGAGGAACATTTCACCAGTCTGTGTCAAACATATTAAACTTATCATTTAGTATCTCCATCGACCACTGTAGATCAGAACACAGACAGAAACACTTTTATTGACCTAGATAGTCCACCAACATCTTACCCACTGATACAGGATAATGGATTCAAACCTGTCAATTCATTTTCTACCAAGATCACACACACCCTATATTTTGGTGCTTCATATGTAGACATTTGAAACCTAATTAACTAAAACCCACATAAACATGTTGGTGGTTTATATAGACAAATGAAGCCCAATGATGTGTGACCCTTGTACCCTAATTTATACAAGTGCTTTATGAAGACAATGGATGGCCGTTGGTATGGAATACACAATTTCCTATTCTCTCTCTGCTGTCATTAAAGCACATAGTGTATATCAAATCTCCCACTAATTAAAGAATATATATATATATATCTTTTTGAGGAAGCAAGCATGCCTATCAGCAGATATACAATGATCTCACTCTGAACAAACTTTTACCTACCATATATTGATCTTTGGAATATCTCAAGATCATACCTTCTTGTCCTTTYCAGAGATTGGAATATATGGTCTTTTGAGAATTACATATAAAGTGTCAACTCTCCATACCTACTACTTATTATGCCTGTCATCTGAAGGAAAGAGATCAGTACTCTAACCATGAGACACACAGCATGAGTGTGTTACAGTAACAGTAGTGCACTTCCAATAAGGGTCGTGACTCAGTTACTTTCATCACTTTTTAGGCTGTAGTTAGGTATGGTTGTTCAAGCTGTGCAGCAACAGACCAACATTGCTGGACAATGAAATTGAAAACCAATTTTTCTTGAAAGTTGGATAGCATTCTCAAGAGTTGTTTATTTGAATATGAAATTTTTGGTTTAAATCTTGCTATTGTCTTTGTAATCAGATACCCATTTAAGGTGCAATTGTTATTCTGTCAAATTACCCAAATAGCTGGGTCCAAGATTGGGTAATGGCCTTTAATTATCAGAAACCCATTTACACCTTAAATGGGCCTGATGGATCCATGACCAGAGACCCATTTACATTTTTTGAGAAGTACATATATACCCATTTGCATGTATGTATGGCCTTGTTGATTGTTATATATGAATATGAATATGAATACATCTGAGCCAGAAACCCAGGCCTCACAAGATCAACAGAGGTTGTGCAAATAAGGTCACTCGGCTAGGACCCAGAAACTTCCCCCACAATCAAATTGCAAAAGTTTCTTGGCAAATGCTTGACTCTTCCGTCAGTCTATTCAAAGGAAATTACAAGAAGATGTGACCAATATAATTCCAATAGCTCTGATCATCTCTATTAAATGGTGCAGTTTGTCCGTGGTTGGCTGATGGTCTTGCATCAAATATGGCACCAGCAGCTACTCAGCTAGCTACTTGGAATTGTCCACCAGCCCAAGCTAATAATGTAATAACCCTGTACTTGGTGCAATGAGGGAACTGAAGATTTGGTCGGCCTAGTGATCAGTCCGCAACAGTGGCCACTCTGATTGTCTGATTTTGGGCAATCTCTGACTGATTGAAGTTGACACCGCAACCAACAAAAAGACATTAATGGACGCATCAACTACAATCCTACATCTATATCGCTCGTTTCAGGCCATTGGCATTTGGCTCTCCCGTACTGCTGAAAATAATGTGCAAACTGACTGACAAAAACGAGAGGCTGTTTTGATGTTTTATGGGCCGGCCTTTTGTTTCTTAATCCTTTGAGAGAATTGAAAAAAGCAGGGAAATTTCCATTTTAATTTAAGATATATACAAGGGTAGATAAAGAGTTGTGGAGTGATCTTTGAATAATAAATAAGCTTCATGCATGTGTTGTCGCAGTACTGGCTTTAACTTTAAGCCCAAGCAAATAGAAGAATACAAATCATTCTAAGATTTTTCTTTACTTATAAAAGGAAAAAAAAAAGAGGGAAGAAAAATTAATACCCTAGAAAAATCTGAACTAGTGAAGCGATTCTAATTAGTTTATTCTTTAAATCAGATCTCTACTAGAAGAGTTCAAGCTACAATAGTCCACACATATTTCTAGCATTTTTGATGTCTTTTCCTAGTTAGTTTTACTTTTAGTCTGCCTAATTTAGTTTTAGGGTTTTTATAGTTCAATTCACTCCATGATGGAGCTAAGATTTTTAGGGGTGGACGAAATCTGCCCATGGATTGATGTCAAATTCATGGTCAGGATGCGGTTTATAGGATGGCTACTAATAGACTAGGAGGGACTACTATTTCAGATTTCTGAGGGGGAGGGGAGTACAATGTACTTGTCCTTATTTTTAATAAGAAAGTCACTTATCTTGACAAAGGCACTTATTTGGGCAAATGTTCCATAGGAAACACTTGTGTTTAAGTAAATGCACTTACTAGTGTTCTTTTTGGTTTTTCAAGTAAAATTAACAATAACCATTTTTGTCCATACAGTGTCATTATTGAAGAGTACAATTTTCTCAGTAGAAAATTTATTTACTCAAGTGGGTAGAAGGTAATACTTACCTAGTTAAATTGAGTAACTTACCTGCCCCGTTTATTGAAAAACAAACAAGATCTTCTTTTAGGGTATTTTTTTACATGCTTTAATTAGTCAATGATTTTATTCATTCTCTCTTTTCTACATCAAATATCTAGTAACTTATTTGAATTATTTATACCTAGTGGTAATTGAAAGAAAAACCCAACTTCTTAAATTGCTCTTTTAAAGGTGACGACTGATCAAAAATTGTTGAACATTGACGTTAGAAAATCATAGTTGCCTATTTGGCACCTATGGTTAAATCAAATAACAAGTTACTTGATGGAACCAATTTGTAGTTTTAAATAGATCAATTATTATTGATGAGGGGTAAAATGGCACTCTAATTATGAGCTGCCACGTGGCGCCCAAAATCGTCTTATGGCACCTTGGCATCACATGTGGCACGACCATGCTTAAATGTTCCTCGACAGATCGGATTATGCCACCCAGAGTAACTCCGACCTCACTTAAGAGCAAATCAGCAAATCGACTTACAAGACCTTTACGATGCACGCCCATTGACTGTTCCGAACACTAGCCTACCTCTTCGACCTAGGCAACACAAGACCTAAGATGTCATTGAAGGGATGGGATATCCATCACATGGACGCCCAAGTCTTGCGGAATGGATAGGGCGAATTTCAAAAATTTCTTCCATCTTTGTAGGGAATCGAATTCCCTGTATTTAGAAAAACATGTCTTTCAATGATCAATCTTGAATCAAGAACTAAACCAGATCTGAACCAAAAGGAGTAGGAGGGAGGATG
>NW_010729353.1:272125-288892 GCF_000365185.1 Nelumbo nucifera | reverse complement strand
AGGGCAATACTGGAAATCTGGTCCGGTTCAAAGGTTCTATTAATTCTACACTGCATGTGCTTCGGGTCTCACTCTGGTAGCTGAGACAAGCCACCCCAACAGTTGGCMGCACACCAGTGTCAGCCTTGGCAGGATAAATCTCTCCAGACTTACCCAATGGCTGTGAACATTCTAAACTAACACAAGTCTCATTAAGTGTCCAGTTTAAAGGTATTTCACAGAAACACACCATAGGAACATGAATCAAATGTGTTCTTTATTCATTTACAATAAATTCATAATGTACATAATTCTGATTCAAGCTAAGGGCATACAACTGTCTAACAGTCATGCCAACTTCAGGATGGCTCCAACCTACATGACACATCTCTCCTTATCCGTTCACACTACTTAGCGCCCCCGAAATGTGTACAGACATGATGCCCACCCAGTAGTAGTAAACTTGATTCCTTCCACTTTGCGAGGAACCAGAATAAGGGCCATCACAACTCTGTGTGGGTGTACTCTATAAGCAATAGATGAATAAGGCCTATCATCTCTAAACGTGTCAGACACGCCTTGACTGAGCTTCAAAGTCTATATAAGGGTGACCCCTCACCCTCAAACGGTACACTTACTCTTCTGCACACTTACTCTACTAGTTTTCAACTCTAGTTCTCTACCCACTAGCTCTCATTCACTTGGCAGCTCGATACTAACTTGATCGTCGAAGTTCCCTTGCTTGGGTCATCCTCCCAGGTTCTCTGATGTGTTCAATCTTGCAGATACAACCTAATAGTTTACATCGTACAAATTGTCATTGCCAACAAGGACTCAGTGCGATTTGGTCTTCATCAATTGGCACCATTTATGAGAACCAAGATGTAAAGGCCTATTCCCGCACTCTTCCATTAATCACTTTCATCATGTCTTCACCAAAGGATAAGGAAGCTCAAGTTAGCGAATCCTCCTCTAGGGGAAACTTTAGAATGTCGAGTCCTCAATGGTGCCAGTGGGGGTGAACGACCAATAGTTCTWGGAATTGGTGCACCTGGTCAGAGACAATTAGACCTGGCAATTGGATTGGATGGATCAGGTTCGGGTTAGGTCAAGACACTTTGGGTTATTTCAGGTTGGGTTGAATTTCGGATTGGGTTATCAAATGCTAGACCCTAACCTTAAATGATCAGGTTAGGGTTGACCCGTGGGTCAATTCGGGTCATCCCAAAAAATAACTACAATTAAAAAAAAGTAAAGAAAAATTACATGAAAAATGCCAAAATTAAAGGAATTAACCTTAAAATTCCAAATATAAAATAAAAAAAAAACTTGAACATTTAACAATTTAAAGAGTAAACAATAAAGAGTTAAGACTAAATAGAAAAGATTAAAGAGTGAAAACTTGTATTAATGCATAAATAGTCCCAATTAGATTTGACAACCGGGTCAGTGGGTTGACCCATGACCAAACCCAACCCAACCCAGTTTTTTTCTGGTTGAATCGGGTCAGGTCATTCTCATATTCAGGTAGCTAAATATGAGACTCTAACCCTGTTTTTTTGGGTTGGGTTGGGTCGGGTTTGTAGGTTGGGTCAACTTTTTGCCAAGTCTAGAGACAATGGACCTTCACATGCAGGCTTGGGAAGAAATCATGGCCACAATGGGACTACAATGGCCCAAGGTGCCTATACAGGAGCAACCACCGAGGAATCAAGACCACTAACAACCCACGCTACTAGAGATCCCTCCACCGTCGCCTCGCCACACCTACTATAACCTTGCTCGGACCTGCATATCCAAGTTATGAGACCTTGTGTATGTCTCTGAGAGAGAGAGGGAAGCAGAGCCACCTCCTCCCATGGGTCTAACAACTCACTTTTCGTGGAATGCTCCAAGCAAAACAAGCACAGAAGACACCCTCAACGTGAATCAGTTGAGAACTGGCTCAGACCTAGAGAAAACCATCCTATCAACTTTAGAGATCATGAGCCCAACTGCTCCGATACATCAAGCACCCCAATTCTTACTATGCCTTTGCCTTTAATGCCCGAGATCCTCCTAGAACCACACCCTAAAGACTTTAAAGCGTCAACGTTGGAGTCTTATGATAGAACAATCAACCCATTCAATCACATTGAGAGCTTCTAGTTTCTCATGTTGCTACACGGGGCCACGGAGGTGAGCATGTGCTTGGCCTTCCCAACCACCTTTCGCTAGACAACCTAGATGTGGTACTCAAGGCTCACACTAGGCCCCATAGAAAATTGGGGGCAGTTCACCCAACTCATTACGACCCACTTCGTGCCCAAAAACCGCTGCAAACCTCATGAGCATCTAGTAGCGACCTGATGAGAGCCTTTGCGAGTACATTTGAAGGTTCTATCTAGAGTCTCTTTAAGTCTACGAGCTCAATCCACTAGTTCAAGTAGTAGTGGCCATACACGGAGTCAGGGACCTTCATTTACAATTCTCCCTAGCCAAGAATCCTCTGGCCAACATGGAGGGTTTCTTCACTCACATGAAAAAATACATGAATGCCGAGGAGGTAATCCAAGTGTGAATAGACTAGGGTGATAGAAAGAATATGAAGGATCGAGACAAAGACCGGGGCAAAAGCAACAACAAACAGGGCCAACAAGATAGTTGGCCATCCAAACAATCCCATTCACCTACCAACCACTCTAGGACTCCATTGGTGAGTACCATAATTATACATCATTGAATGCCAAGAGGGGGGATTCTGATGCATATTAAGAAGATGGATTACCGAAAATGGTCTTCATGCATGAAAGGCAACCCAACGAACAAGAACTAGGACCGGTACTATTACTTCCACTGAGTTGGGACACAACACTGAGTAGTGTCAAGACCTCAAGAACGAGATCGAGGACCTGATTCAGCATGGCTACCTAAAGCAGTTCATCTTGAAGGATAACAAACTAGCCAAGCAAAGGAGGGACTAGTAGAAGGAGCTCGAGGAGGAGGTTCCCGCCGATGTAGTCGTGGTGATCACCCGTAGATCTGTGGTGACCGGATGTAGCTCGTTAGCCAAAAAAACTTTAGTGTGGAACCTATGGTCTGAGGAAGAGAACCCGACTCCAAAGAGGTCGAGGACCGAGGAGGTGTTCTTGTTTAGTGACGATGACATGACAGGTGTCTGCCTCCCTAATGATGATGCCCTGGTAGTAAAGATGATCATTGGCTGGGATTCTTTCAATTGAAACCTTTCACAAGATGAACTTGGACCGGGTAACTTTAATGCATGATTTTCTTGTTGTTGATACCCCATCGCCATACAACGTGATTCTTGGCCACTCTATTTTACACACCATCCGGGCCGTCGTATTGACATACTACCTTGCCATGAAGTTTCCAATTGAGCGAGGAATTAGGGTAGTTCGGGGGGGTCGACTTGAATCAAGTTAGTGCAACGTGGCAGCACTTAAAGGGAAAGGAAAGCAGTCGCTAGCAATCGACTTTGACCTTGAACCGCTTGAAGATCCCGATGACAACTGGGGACAGCCCCTAGAAGATGCAATCTCGATTCTTCTTTCTAAGACCGATCTCAAGAAGAAAGTGCAGATTGGGTTACTCCTCCAAGAACCCCTCTACTCTGGATTGGTAAGATTTTTATAGTTAAATTCTGATTTTTTGCTTGGTCAGCCACTAACATGCTTGACATCGAACCTTCTATTATTACCCATAGGTTGAACGTCAATCCCAATGTTAGGCCTATAAAACAAGAAAAATGGAACTTTTTCCTAGATTAGTGGAAGACTACTGATGAGGAGGTCGGAAAGCTCCTTAATGTTGAATTCATACATGAAGTAAAGTACTCGGACTTGATAGCCAATGTGGTACTGGTTAGAAAGAATGGAAAATGACACATGTGCATTGACTACACTGACTTGAATAGAGTGTGCCCAAAGGATAGCTTCCCATTCTATAGAATAGATCGGCTAGTAGATGCCACCTCAAGGTACGAGTTGTTGAGATTTATGGATGCCTACTCGGGCTACAACTAGATCTAAATGGATCCATTAGACCAAGAATGGCTTGTATTGTTACAAGGTTATGTCCTTTGGTCTTAGGAATGCCGGGGAGACCTATCAACAACTTGTCAACAAAATTTTTCATGATTTACATGGAAATAAAGTAGAAGTTTATGCTTATGTCATGGTTGTAAAAAGTAAATTTTCTAGCTCACACATTGCCAACCTGACCAAGGTCTTTAATGGCTTAAGAAAATACAAATTAAAGCCCAACCCAAATAAATGTGTGTTCGGTGTAATGTCAAGGAAGTTCCTCGGCTATATGGTAACCCGATGTGGCATCAAAGCCAACCTTGAGAAAGATCTAGGAAATCCTAGATATGCCACCTTTGATGTCCATCAAGAAAATCCAAAGACTCACCAGACGAGTTTCCGCTCTCAGCCACTTCACGTCCAAATCGGTAGGGCGGTGCCTGCCCTTTTTTCAAGCAATCAAGAAGGCTAAGGACTTCTAGTGGATCAAGGAGTATTAGCTCGCATTTGACGAGCCCAGAGATGAACTCCTATATTTATCCTCTAGTAGTGAAGTCATCATTTAGTTATGGTTTGAATCATTGACGAAGTGCAATGACCTATTTACAACGTAAGCATAGTTTTACATGCAACTGAAACCAGGTACCCAAACATTAAAAACTAGCCTTCACATTGATGATATCATCTTAGAAGTTGTGGCCCTACTTCTAAGTCCACATGATTGTCTTACTCACTAATCGGCCTTTTCATCAAGTTCTACAAAAACCCGAGGTGTCAAGGAGACTACCTAAGTGGGTCATCAAGCTTTGCGAATATGACATCTGATTCGAGTCATGGCCAGTGATCAAGGCACAAATCCTACTCGACTTTGTTGTGAAGTGAATGTTCACCTTGCAGACCATAGAATTAGGTGAACCACTACCTACTTCAGAGGCATCCACTTGTGTGATGCCTTCATATAGGTCAAAGGAAGAACCTTGGATCCTCCACAAAGATGGCTCGTCCAATTGAAAAAGAAGTGGAGCTGGACTAATTCTACTAGGGCTTAATGAGGTGAAGCTCGAGTGCGTGCTTAGGTTCATCAAATAATAAGGTTGAGTATGAGGCACTGATCATCGCTCTATCCCTTGCTAAGGAGACCGGCATGAAAAATTGAGGCCTATAGTGACTCCCAACTCATCGTCAACCAAGTGAATGAACACTATGAAGCTCGGGAGATGGCAATGGTCAAGTACTTAGAGAAAGTGTGGGAGCTCATACGACAACTTGACTCTTTTTCCATCCATCAAATCCCCAAGTTTGAGAATGACTAGGCCAATGTACTTTCAATGCTGGTCGGCTCTACAAACAACACATGAAGGACTGTGCACATTGAAGACTTGGCACGCCCTAGTATAGAGAAGGTGGTAGAAGTAAAGGTCGTGCCTATACAGGTGGTGGAGCCGAGCTAGATTGACCCACTCATGGAGTATCTACACCATGGGAAGCTACCTATAGATCGAAATGAAGCCCAAAAGATTGAACAAAAGTTTGTTTTCTACATCATCATCGGCAAGCATATGTTCCAAATATCCATCACTCTCTCCTATCTTTGATGCCTCTAACCTACCGAGTTAGAGTTCGTGCTTAGGGAGATCCATAAAGGGATATGTGGTGAACACTTGGGGGCAGAGTGCTCATCCAGAAGGCTCTTTAGCAAGACTACTACTAGCCCACCATGAAGGAAGATGCAGTTCAAAGGTCTAGCAGTGTGATCGGTGCCAAAGTCATGCCAACATACCTCAAAAGTCGGCCTTTGACTTGTAGTGGCTCATTTGCTTGTAACCATTGACTTAATGGGGAATGAATATCTTTGGCCCTTTCCCATCAGCAATCGGGCACCATAAATACTTAGTCGTTGCAATAGACTACTTCAACATATTGGTGGAAGTTGAGCCATTGGTGACCATTATAGCTCGGAATGTCTAGAGCTTCCTTTGGGAAAACATCGTATGCTAGTTCGGACTCCCTCACATACTGATCCCAAACAACACAAGCAATTGGAAGACACCAATTTTTAGGATTGGTGTGCCAAGGTGACGAACCGAGCCCTTTTGCATGGACCAAAAGCTCAGCTTGTGCAAGCCAATGGACAATGGGTTAAAGAATTCCCCAGCGTGTTATGGGTATACTAGATTGCGAATAGGACAACGACCAAGGAAACACTCTTCAATCTTACTTTCAGCATTGAAGTAGCTATTCCCACCAATATCAAAGTGTTGACTTTACGATCTGGGACCTACGACAAGGATGAGAATGACAATTACTATGGACTAACTTGGACTTGAAGAAGAGGTACAAGATCAACCACAAATATGAATTGTGGCTTACCAGCAAAGAATAGCTTGTTACCACAATGCCAAAGTCAAAAGTCGTTGTTTCCGAGTTGGTGACCTCATACTTCAAAAGGTCATTGTACCCGAGTGGGGCTCTAGAAAGATTGGTCCAAACTAGGAGGGACCCTACAAAGTGACTAAGGTATTAGGACTCGACACCTATGAGCTCGAAACCCTCGAGGAGAAGGTTAGTTCCCTATACTTGAAATGCTAAGAACTTGAGGAGGTACTACATCTAGAGTTCCAAGCTCATTAACAATTTGCAGTTTACTTCATGTATCTCACTTTGATGTATTTCACTTCAATTTACTTCACTCCTAGTTTTGATTTACTTCATGTATCTCGGCCTTAGGAGACTAGGCTCTATTTATGCGACCTCCACTTATGCGACCTTGATCTAACAGACCTGCTCTACACACCTCAGCTCATGTATATTGCTTTAGGCAGCCCGATCCAGTGACAACCTCACTGATCGAACTAAACCATTTTATTACTTAGTCGGTTAAAAGGAACAACGAGGTCAACAAAAGGTATTGAACAAAAATCTTGTCTCATTCAGAAAGGAAGTACATCATCAAAAAAGAGAAGGAAAGAAAAAGTTGAGCTCGAAGGCCCAAGATACAATAGTTTGTACATACAAAGAGCCAAGTAAAGAAGCAAAGTTCAGTTACTAATAGGGGACACACCGTTGCCCATGGTCTACACATCTCCGTTTCTGCTAGTCTCTTCATCCTCTCCATCCTCCTCAAAGTCAGGCTAGTCACCAACCTGCCTCATCACCTCATTTGTGATGGTTGAAGTCTTCAACTTTCCTAGATCACATTCCAAGAAGAAAGAGGCTATGAACTAGCGGCATAGCTTGAAGCCCTTGCTTAGGGCGGCAAAGGTGTACTTGTCCTTATCATTTTAGCACTGTTCCGAAGCAAGGTACTTCTTGACGCCCCTTGCCTCGGCACTCTAGACCTCCTCATCAGCAAATTTTGACCTCTACTCAATGAGCTCGATCGCCTTCTACTCCACTTCCTGTATGAGTATGACAATGCTTTTCTCGCATTCGGCTAACTTCTCCTCCTCAGCTTTCTCTGCTTCTTTCTCTCCAATTTGACCCTTAAGGTTTCAACACTTGTTAGGACCCTAGCCAACAATTCCTGAGAACTCTCTACATCTTTTCTCACGGCCTCATATTGGTGGGAGGAAGCCTCCATTCTTTCCAACAGCACTTGAGCCATGTTGTCATGAAAAGAAGTTTGGATTAGCCTGGTTTGCAGAGAAAATAGGAAGACAACGGAGAAAAGTAAAAGTACATATCGTTAGAATAGCTTAGATTAATTTGCCACCAAGCATCAGAGTGGCCTAACCAATGTAGTCTTTCATGTCGTCAAGGAGGAGGATCCCCTTACCTAGTTCGAATGCCACCTTCAAATCCTTGATCCTATCAGTTGTCGTCACCGACCACTTAGGGTTCAACCTCGGCACCTGTTGCTTGAGTGCACCAGAAACAAGCCCTGATGTTTCAGTCATCTCAATGCTTGGGACCAAGAAGACGTGCTCACCGAGGTGGACCTCCATGTCGGCAGACTCCATAGGCATGTCCTCTTGCCTTTCCTCATCAAAAAGGTCGATGTGGATGATCTTGATAGCTCCCCGCTCAGCCAACCTCATTTACTTTCCATCTACGACCTAGGAAGTATCGCATTGAGCGACCTTTCTTTTCTTCCTCTTCAACAAGCCGAGGATGCCGCCAGTGTTGACACCTGACATTTCTCCTACAAAAGACAAAGATGTTGGTCAGATGAACAACTGAAGTAAGAAGCAAATGGAAAAAAACACCTAAGTCTGAAGCTACAACCTACCCAAGAGACTGAGGCTAACTCGGACCAGCATGTCTTCAGATAAGAAGTCACCAACTTGCAACTTCTTCCTGACTAGGTCTTTCACTAGAGCCTCTGGTCGCTCATCCAAAATCTCCTCCCCTACATCATGTCCAACAGTTTGTGCCTAGGGTGGTATGACAAGTAGAAGAAGCCCTTCTCACCCTCTAGGTTCTTTATTTAACAAAGGATGACAAAGGTTTTTAAATCAATGGTAAAATGATATGGTACTGACCACAGTCCTAATTGAGTTCGGGTGAAACTGACTAAGGGTAATGTCGTAATAGTCGAGGACCTTAGGGATAAAAGGGTGAAGAGGAAACCTAAGGCCGACCACCAAGGCCTGCTCRTATACACACACCTCATGTGAATCATGGTGCCAAGGTCGCATATTGGAGATCAAGAGAAGAACTTCGAGCTCTTCAAGGATTTGGTAAAACTTCATTATGCCTCAGAGATTGGTAGCGGATAGCCAAATTGGACCAAACTCGGACATCCTCTTAGAAATGGAGGCCCCTTTATGGGAATCTCGACACTCCTAGACTGGGGACTTGTCCCCGTTTGGGTGTCACCCCACTCCTCACTCTTAAACTCGGACAAAGACATAATAGAGAGATTAATGAAACTAAATAACAGACAAAGAAGACTCACTCAAAGAAGGCTAAGAGACATGACTAAACTCACCTGACTCCTTAATAGTGCTCCAAGTTCTCTAACCTCTCTACGGCGCAACTCTCACTTAAAGACAAGTGAAAATTATCTCCCCTGGGTCTATTTTTTATAAGAAAAAGTCTTAAATCATCAGTGGCTTAGATCGATTCAATCATCAGTGACAACTAATTTTCATGTCACATCCACGCATACTCACCATGTGACTTGTCTGACGGTTCCAACCAAAYGAATTGGACCAGTACGAATCTGTAGTCTAATGAAACTATGGAGCATCTAATGGAAATTGTCTAAGACCAAGCTACTTCCTTCACCCGAGTTGTTCACCTTGAGCTTGAAAGTGGGGGCAATTGATGAGGGGTAAAATGGCCCTTCAATTATGAGTTACCACGTGGTGCTTAAAAACCGTCTTACTACACCTTGAAGTCACATGTGGCACGACCTCGCTTGAATGCTCCTCGATAGATCGGCTTATGCTGTCCAAAGTAATTGTGATCTCGCTTAAGAGCAGATCAATAGATCGACTTACAAGACTTTCACGATGCACATCCATTAACTGCTTTGAAAATCGGCCTACCTCTTCGACTTGGGCAGCACGTGACCTAAGATGTCACACCAACCTTAAGATGGCTCTAACCTATGTGGCACATCTCTCCTTATCCGTTTGCACCGATAAGTGCCCCCAAAATGTGTGCGGACATGATGCCTACCTGGCAATATAAACTCGGTTCCTTCCACTTCGCAAGGAATCGGATATGGGCCAATATGACGTTGTATGGGCGTACTCTATAAGCAAGGAATGGATAAGGTCAATCACCTTTAAACGTGTCAGGCGCACCTTAACTGAGCTTCAAAGTTTATATAAGGGTGACCAAGCTACTTCCTTCACCCGAGTTGTTCACCTCGAGCTTGAAAGTGGGGGCAATTGATGAGGGGTAAAATGGCCCTCCAATTATGAGCTACCACGTGGTGCTTAAAAACTGTCTTACTACACCTTGAAGTCACATGTGGCACGACCTCGCTTGAATGCTCCTCGATAGATCGGCTTATGCTGTCCAAAGTAATTGTGATCTCGCTTAAGAGCAGATCAATAGATCGACTTATAGGACTTTCACGATGCACAACCATTAACTGCTTTGAAAATCGGCCTACCCCTTCGACCTGGGCAGCACGAGACCTAAGATGTCACACCAACCTTAAGATGGCTCTGACCTATGTGGCACATCTCTCCTTATCCGTTTGCACCAATAAGTGCCCCCGAAATGTGTGCGGACATGATGCCTACCTAGCAATATAAACTCGGTTCCTTCTACTTCGCAAGGAATCAGATAAGGGTCATTGTGATGTTGTATGGACATACTCTATAAGCAAGGGACAGATAAGATCTATCACCTTCGAACATGTTGAATGCGCCTTAACCAAGCTTCAAAGTTTATATAAGGGTGACCTCTCACCCTCAAATGATATGGTTACTCTTGTACACACTCTACTAGCTCTCATCTCTAATTCTTTGCCCACTAGCTCTCATTCACTTTGGCAGCTCGGCACTAACTTGACCATCGGAGTTCCCTTGCCTGGGTCATCCTCTCGGGCTCTTTGATGTGTTTGATCTTGTAGATATGACTTGATGACCTCAATTTTCATCATCTTAGCTGTCATTGCCAATAGGGACTCAACGCGATTTGGTCTTCATCAATTATAATTTGGGGTTCTCAGTAATTTGGTTTTGTCTTTATACCACATCAAGATTTGTGTGATCAAATCATTCTAGATATAATAAAAAGGCTGATGAAATATAGGGGTGCAAGTTGAGCCGGTTTAGGTTGGGTGAAGGTCAACATAAGCCGTCAACCTAAGCCCAACCCAAGGTTCTAAACCCCGAACCTTAACACTAACCCTAATAATCCGTCATAGTCAATCCTAACCCTAACCCAACCCAATCCAACTTTTCTCTCATCCTCTTAAAATCTCATAAAATCTCTGAAATTTTTTATGTTTCACTAAGGGACCTAAACTCTTATGACTATACATTGATCATGTTTTTTTTCTTTGTAATTGGCTAATTGGCCATTTTCTTGTTTTATGTTTTCATTGGTTTCTTTTAGTAGAATAGTGAAAATAGAAATGTTTCAAATAATTAATCTGATAGAGGGTGATTTGGCCCGACCTCGTAGCTCAGGTACACGTGGGCGTGACCTTGCTCAAACGGTGACTCAGCATGACAGCACAACGGACGTGAGCACAACTCAGTGGGGAAGTCCCACCGAGTTCAGCGCGGCAACTCGGCAGGGAAACTACTCGCCGAAAGCCGTCTTGCCCGCACCCCCTCCTCGGGGTTAAGGCACTTCGGGGGGTCCCGAGTTCGGGGCACCCTAACCCCTTTTAAGACCCGAGCTCCTCCCAATGGACCTCGGGCCACTCCCAAGCAAGAACGCAGCGATTCTTCTTCGGACGCCCCGAGGCGCAAAGACCTCGGGTCGGCTAGCTCGGCATAACCGGCTGCAGGCAGCCCGTCACTCAAAGGACAGCCCAGCTCAGGGCAATTCATAGGAGAACAGCTTGGTATACCGAAGGAGGGCTTCCTACCCGACCGCCGTACCCGACAAACCTGCAAAACCCTCGTCGCGCCTACCACCTTTAGAAAGGCATCCCACACCTGACAGGCATGTACCCTGCATGACGGCCCCACGCGTGCCACCTAAGCCCTGCCTGTAACGGCTACGGTAGACTGACAGTGGCGGTTATACCTGCCTTGTCAGGAGTCAGAGGGCTTGGAGCAACGGAATTCACTTATAAGAAGCTTATCCTCAAGGAACAAGGTATCTTGAATGATTAGCGCGACCTGCACTCTTAGTTTTCGTTCTCTTCCAACTTCTTGCACACAATACTAACTTAAGCATCGGAGTGTTCCTGCCGGGAAACACCCGGGAGTTCTTCCTCTTTCCTCTCGTTTCAGGTATATCTCAGGAGCCACGTGAACGCCAGTTAGGAGTGACCGGATTGTGCTACATCATTTGGCGCCGTTTGTGGGAAACGCTTCAAAAGGCCTTTCTCTCAAAACTCTTTCAGTTTTTTCTTCCTCCTTGAAACAATCCAATGCTCATGGCTTCCTCTAGCAACATTGAACGAAGTGCGGAAATGGATAACTCCAGCGAACTACCCCAGCCTCCTACAGTCTGCATCGGACAGTTTACCGTCCCCCTCTCAGCGGACGGAATCCCTAGCTTGAACATGTCGATCACAATGGCACCCGTCATCGCCCCACTCCTTGCTACAGTCAGAACGACGTTCACCGAACCTTCGGTCGTGCCCCCAGTGGCCAGCCCGAACCAGCTGGAGGACCTGATGCAGTGCATGAGGGCCATGCAGGCTCAAATGCAACAGTTCCAACAACTTCAGCTCTATCAACAGCACGTACTGCACCAGGTCTCCCAGTATTAGTATCAGCAGCAGTTCCCCCAACTGCCCCAACCTCAGCTTCAGCAGCCTCAACTCCTGCCTCAGCACCCAGTTTCGCAGCAAGCTAAGTCTCGCCGCCAAAGCGAGCACCCCTCCGGCTGAGGAGAGGCCCCCCAAAATCTCCCAAAAAATCAGGCCTCCCCCCACGACAGACAGGAGAGACCGGCTACCCCGATCTCGCCGCGAGCGGACAGGTTAGGAGGACCCCAGCTCGGCAGGTCGACGTCGCCTCGACAGTCGAAGTTTGGAACCCCGATCCTTGAAAACCAGTTCGAGATCCTGGCAACTGACTCCAAAGTGGACCCTTCTGTCCACAACCATCACCAGCAGACCGAGCTACTCCCTGCGCAAACCATTCTGGATAGCACGGAGGTGAGCAGTACAAGCGCCGAGCCCATTAAGAAGCAGAGACGCCGCCGCCGAGCTCGCCGATCTGTCACCCGCAATTTGCCCGAGCTCATGGGCAAAGAAAAGGTAAGCTCGGCCGAAGCCAAAGCTCCCCTCCTCTCGGTTCCATCCCCCCTATCTTTCGAACTCTTGGCAGTCCCGATGCCCAAGGATTTCAAGCTCCCCCCTCTTGACAAGTATGACGGGTCGTTCGACCCGAATGATCATGTAGATGCCTTTCAGTCACAAATGCACCTGGCGCGAGCCAGTGAGTCATGCATGTGTGTGGCCTTCTCCACCACTTTCAGGGGAGCAGCCCGCACGTGGTACCAGAACTTGGCACCCAGGTCGATAGGAAGTTGGGTGCAGTTTGCACAAGCCTTGACTTCCCACTTTGTCACCAGCAAACGGTACCCGCGAACTGAAGAAAGCATCTTCAACATAGAACAAAAAGAGGGAGAATCCATCTGGAGCTATATCAAGCGGTTTAACGACGCTTGTATGCAAATACCGCATCTGGACCCCGCCGTACGCCTTGTAGCAGCCAAGAAGGGCATTACGCACAAAGAGTTCAAGTGGCACATGGTCGTCAACCAACCCACGACCATAACGGAGTTTCTAAAACTTGCGAACAAGTTCATAGCCACCGAAGAGGAGATCAGCTAGAAGGGTGAGGGCGCACCCGAAAAAAGAAAGAGAGAAGGAGAGCCTTCCAGTCAAGGGGACACCCGAAGGAAAAAGGAAACAGATCGGGGGGCAAAGCCGGGTCAATTGTTTCAAGCTCCTGCACCGGACCGAGCTGATTATACCCCACTGAATGCGAAGTGGGCTGAAATCCTGATGGCGATCAAGGACGCCCCGTACGTGAAGTGGCCATCCCGTCTAAGGGGGAATCCCAATGAAAGAAATAAGAGTTTGTATTGCAGTTTTCACAAGGACCACGTACCAAGAGTTGTAAAAACCTCCGCGACGAGATATTTGAGAAACTTTGTACAAAATAATAATAATAACAATAGTAATAAAATAGGTCGGCAAGGAGATCACGGTAAAGATGCTCCCAAGTCCAGCAGCAGGCCAGCTGAACAACTGCAGAGGCCCTCCAGAGGAGATGCCAGTTCGGGGGACCATCCACATGATAGTGGGAGGTTCGATCGTTGCGGGTTGCACTTCAGCAGCAGCTCGGACGTCAGTTCGTGAGGCCACCCGAGAAGAGTAGAACCCCCCAAAGCGGCCAAAGATGGGAGACCCAATTTTCTTCACAGATGACGATGCGCGAGGAGTCCACTACCCCCATGACGACATGTTTGTAATAAAGCTAAGAATCAATGACTTTGAGGTCAGGCATGTACTCGTCGACTTAGGGAGCTTAGCCGACATTCTGTTCAAAGCTGCATTTGACCAGCTCCAGTTGCAGAGAAGCGACCTAAGGCCCACAAACAGTCCTTTGGTAGGCTTCAATGGAGAAGAAGTCCGGCCCCTTGGGAAAATAACAGTACCTGTGGAAGTCAGCACGTGGCCTTGTGTGGTCAGATTCAAGTACGACTTCTTGGAGGTCGCGAACCCCTCCCCTTATAATGCCATAGTAAGTCGACCGATCACCCCTGTCCTACGGGTGGTGGTCTCCACTTACCACTTGGCTATGAAGTTCCCAACAGACTTCGGTGTGGGAGTAGCATGGGGCGACCAGCTCGAGTCCCGCAAGTGCTACGTTGCCGTCCTGAAGGGGAAAACCAAGGTGGCCGACGACCTCGAACTGGAACGACCCACGGAGCAAGGCGAAGAGCAAGCCGTGCCCATGGAAGAAATAGTCGCGGTCCCGACCTCAACAGCAAACCCAGCTTGGACGCTTCAGATCGGCGCTTCCGTCCAGAAGCCCCTACGATCCGAACTGGTAAGTTTTTTACTTCAAAATTTAGATATTTTTGCATGGTCCGCAGCAGAAATGCCCAGTATAGACCCCAAACTCATAACTCACAAGCTGAACACTGATCCTGTAGTTAGGCCCGTTAGACAAAAGAAACGCAACCTAGCCCCAGAACGGTGGAAAGCGGTCGACGAGGAGGTCGAGAAGCTCCTCACAGCAGACTTCATAAGAGAAGTCCACTACCCGAGCTGGGTAGCCAACCCCGTCCTGGTAAAGAAGGCCAACGACAAGTGGCGCATGTGCGTCGACTACACCAACCTGAACCGGGCTTGCCTGAAAGACTGCTTCCCACTCCCCAAAATTGACCGTTTGGTGGACGCGACCTCAGGGGATGAGTTGCTATGTTTCTTGGACGCCTATTCAAGCTATAACCAAATCAAGATGGACCTGGCGGACGAAGAAAAGACTGCCTTCATCACGGAATTCAGCCTGTACTGTTACAAGGTTATGCCCTTCGGTTTGAAAAACATAGGGGCAACCTTTCAAAGGCTCGTAAATAAATTGTTTGTGCCGTTAATCGGCAGAAAAGTATGATGCTATGTAGACGACAAGGTCATCAAAACTCAATTCTCACATGAATTAATACAAGACTAGCATTCTGTTTTTGAAATCTTGCGTAAGTTTAATATGAGATTGAACCCAAAGTTCAATATGAGACCTCGGGTAAATTCCTAGGATACATCATTAACCGGCGTGGCATTGAAGCCAACCTGTATAAGCTTAAGGCCATCTTAGACATGAGACCACCCCGTAAGTTGAAGGAGGTTCAGAGGTTGAATGGCCGGATAGCCACCCTGAGCCACTTCATGTCCAAATCGGCGAACCGATGTCTACCGTTCTTTAAGGCAATCAAGGGCAAAGGGTTCGAGTGGACCCAAGACTGTCAGCTCGCGTTTGACGAGCTCAATAAATACCTCGCTAGTGTGCCGATCTTAACCCGGCCCGAGGAGGGCGACGTTTTAGAACTGTACCTCTCGGCGAGCAACGAAGTGGTCAGTTTGGTACTAATAAAAGAAGTAGATCGGGTCCAAAGACCCATCTATTATGTTAGTAAAGTATTGCAGGGCGCAAAGACGAGATACCCGAAGATAGAAAAGCTAGCGTACACACTGGTAATTGCAGCTCGGAAGCTCCGCCCGTACTGCCAGGCTCACATTGTTATCATTCTCACTGACAAACCTCCGAGGCAAGTCTTACTTAAGCCCAAGGTCTATGGTCGGTTGACGAAGTGGGCCGTTGAGCTCAGCAAGTACGATCTCCAGTACAAGCCGCGAACTGCCATTAAGGCCCAAGCCTTGGCAGATTTCATTGCCGAGTGCACATTCAGCTCCGAAGCTCCCAGGCCGGTTGAGCACGAGGCTCCCAATCCAGGTGAGCTCGAAGCTCCCAGGCCGGTCGAGTCCAAGCCCCGTGAGGTAGTAACCAGTATGGCATCTCTCCTAGTTCGGCCAAGCCCGAGCTGGGATGAGGAACCCTTGATCCTTCACGTAGATGGCTCCTCAAACCAGTAGGGCAGCGAAGCCGGAATAGTTTTGCACGGCCCAAGTGGCACAAAACTGGAGTACGCGCTACGCTTCGAGTTCGCGGCATCTAACAATGAAGTAGAGTACGAGGCATTGATAGCTAGACTAGCTCTAGCCAGAGAAGTAAAAGCCAAACACATCGTTATCTGCAGCAACTCCCAGCTTGTGGTCAACCAGGTCACTGGCGAGTACGAAGCTCGCGAGCCAACCATGATCGCCTACTTAGCCAAAGTCAGAGAGGCCCTGCTCAACTTCCAGTCACACTTTATTAGACAAATCTCTAGGTCAGAGAACGTTGTGGCCGACACCCTGTCCAGGTTAGCCAGCTCCAGCGACATCACCATGAGAACCGTGTACATAGAGGACCTGTCTCGGCCTAGCATTCTYAGKGGGRCAGAGGAGGTCGCTCCCGTCGTTCAAGCAGAGTCGAGTTGGATTGACCCACTTGCGAGCTTCTTTCTACACGGAACCCTCCCCGCAGGCCGCAATACAGCTAGAAGGGTGCAGCGTCAGGCAGCCAAATATGTCATGATAGACGAACAACTATACCGGAGA
>NW_010729353.1:260448-270535 GCF_000365185.1 Nelumbo nucifera | reverse complement strand
ACAAGAAGACCCCAGTTGCCACTTCGGCCTGGGTGAAATCCAAGAGTGGACTACGGGTCCCTCCCTAAGCCTAAGGGCCACAAGAAGACCCCAGTCGCCACTTTGGCCTGGGTGAAACCTAAGAACAGACTACTGGTCCCTTCTTGAGCCTAAGGGCCACAAGAAAACCCCAGCTGCCACTTCGGCATGGCAAACTGACGAAAACCTGGTTATCTCTAACCCTTAAGGGAAAGACAACTCGGATATGAACCCTACGGTGTCTATACCCTTGCTGCTCTTACTCAGCTCGGTAACCCGATAGTCCGGGGTAACCCGCGCAACCTGAAATAACGCAACTTCACTCAATTGGCCTTACCGCCATCTCGGTGGCTTGACAGCTCGGGTATCCTATACATTAAATCGACCAGCTTGGAGTCCACTCACACTTGGAAATGTTTTTGCACTCAGAGATACTCAAAAGAAACTATATTTCATTAAAAAGAGAGTTCAGGTACAAGAATTCTTACCCGAGCTCAAAGGCTCAGGATAGTACATTCACAATTCAGAAAGGAAAAAGATTAAGTTACAAATATAGAGAGCAAACTACTTCAGGGGCTCGCCGCCTCTATTAGGGACCCCCTCAGGGACAGTGTCTGGACCGGCATCCTCTGCTCCATCTTTGGGACCTTCATCCTCAGAATCGGGGTCGTCTTTTGATTGACGCACGATGTTATCAGTAATCTGCGAAGTAGTGATGAAACTCGTGTCCAGCTCGGGGTAGAGGTGCCTAATCAGCCACCGACTGAGCTTGAAGCCCTTACGGTAGGCCTCCATCATCACATCGTCGAATCTCGAAGAGTTGACGTAGTCAATGATGGCCTGGGTCTTGGCCTCCTTGAGAGCACCTTCGAAGATGGCAGTCTTCTCCCTTATGTCCTCCTGGAGGTACCCCACTTCGTGCTCCAGTTTTCCCTTCGCCTCCTTGAGGCCTTGTACCTCGAGCCTCAGAGCATCCCGCTCAACCTTGAGGCTGCTCACCTCGAGCTCTAATGCCTCTTGACCGACCTTGAGACCGTTCACTTCGGCACTCAACTTATCTTTATCTCGAGCCAACTCTCCCTTCTCTGACATTAACACCTCGATGAAACTCTTTTGAAATGAGGCGTTGCTCTCCAAGCAGTGAACCTGACAACGAGCTGCCCTCAACTCAGTATGGGTTGCGTGAGATGATTCCTCGGCCTCCAGAGGCCGCCTCAGATGTCGATCTGATTGGAGGGTCAATGTGCGAATGGTGGAGTTCACCTGCAAAAGGGAGAACCGGTTAAGAGGGAGACCAAAAAAAAAAAAAAAGAAAAGAAAAGAGAGAGAAGAAGAAAGAAGGGGGACTTACCACCATGGTATGAGTGGCAGCTCGGGCGCCAAGCTAACCAAGAGTGAGTTCGGCCCACTCACTGACCTCCCCCGAGAATGCAGCCAGCTTACTCTTCTTCAGGCTGCATTGGGGGTTCARGACGGATTGGCTCCCCTGACCCTCTGAGCTGGAAGCCGTCATCTCCACATCATGAGTGGAGCTCTCGGAGGTCTCGGCGGTAGCTTCAGCAGGATGAGCCCCAACAGTAGTGGCGTTAGCCTCGGTGATGCTTTCCCTGGCAAGTCGGGTAGACTTAGCAACGGGCTCGACGGGCTTAACGGCAGGTTCCGCCA
Organism: Nelumbo nucifera; assembly: GCF_000365185.1. The sequence goes on along the minus strand of NW_010729353.1, from coordinate 268,852 downwards.
TCACCTCGGACCCCTTAGGCACAGCCCCCTCTTCCAAATCTATGATGGGCACGGCTGCCACCTCGGGCCCCAAGGCAGAGGTTTACGGAAGTCGAGGCTCGGCTGGAGCCTGCGGGGACCCAACGCATGCCTTCTTTGCCACGCGTTTCTTCCTCTTCATCTGGTGGAAGAGCTTCTGGTTGTCTATTTTTTCCACCTCCATGGGACCTGCGACAAAACACGATATCAGTAACCCGAAGCAAATGTAAGGGTGGAAAGCCAAAGTAGGGAAAACCTACCCGGACTCAAGCCCGCTCGGACGAGCTTCTCCTCAAAAGTGAAGTCTTTATAATGCAACCCGAGCTGAGCCAATGACTGGAGCTCCTTCTTGGTCTTCCCGTCCAGGATGACACCAGGGTCTTGAACGGCTATCCTCCAATTGGTGGGGAAGGGCCACCCCATGCTACTCCGGACTACGAAGTAGTCCCACTTCCAAGGGACTTTTCTCGGGAGCTTGTGCATGAGTTTAAAACCCGGGCGGGGAGACAGGTAGTAAGACCGCCTATGCCCGGGGAGAGTGCCCAAAGCGCTCTTCTTTATAGCCAAAATTGTACTAAGAACATCTAAATCTTTGGAAAGGGAACGGTCAAAACAAAGAGAAATGGACCCCACCACATTCCGTATGGAGATTGGGTGGAGTTGGTCTGGGGTAATGTTAAAGTGTACCAACACCTCAACAATTAGAGGGTGAAGTGGAAGTCTGAGCCCGGCTATCAGTTGCTCCCTGAAAATCATGATCTCGTTGGGACCGTGCTCCCATTGGAAGTTGCCGGTGGGAAGACTATATGAGTACTCGCTAGGGAAGCGGAACCTCTGTATGAGGTCCTGAAGCCTCTCTGAGGTCATTATGGAAGGCCCGAACTGATCTGGTTCCCGACCTCAGTAGGAGGTAGACGCCAGATGACCCGAAGCCACCCGTACTTCGGACGGCTAGGTAGCAGAGGGGACATCCCGACCCAAGGTACCTACCTCGGGCTCGTCGATGAGACTGTTTATGCTAGACGACATACCGAACTAACAGAAAGAAACGAACTAGAAGGGAAAAGGAAGCTTGGGAGGACTTACCAAAGAAACGCAACCGGACTGGAAGAATAGAACGAACTGGAGGACCCGAGCTAAGAAACCCCTGGCGCGAGCTCAAACGCTAACGATGAAAGCTTTGTGGCGAACAAAATGGCCAAGGGACCCCCTATTTATAGCTGTAACCGCGGGTTCTTCGAGGCGAAAAACAATTTAGCACATTTTGACGTTCGTGAAGTCCAAGTCGCGTGAAGTCCGCACGTAATCCGGACGCRCTCGAATCTCTTTTTGGTCGAGCCAGGCGTCAGACCGGTACAGCTGAACGGAATGTGCGACAATGCAACACAAACACCGACGCCAAATCCACCCAGTGYGTCATGACCTCCCCGCGCTGGGTCACTGCTGCCAGTGCAGGGAGTGGGAGGCAACTGATGGAGGGTGATTTGGCCCAACCTCATAGCTCAGGTACACGTGGGCGTGACCTTGCTCAAACGGTGACTCAGCATGACAGCACAACTCGGTGGGGAAGTCCCACCGAGTTCAGTGTGGCAACTCAGCAGGTAAACTACTCGCCGAAAGCCGTCTCGCCTGCACCCCCTCCCCGGAGTTAAGGCACTTCGGGGGGTCCCGAGTTCGGGGCACCCTGACCCCTTTTAAGACCTGAGCTCCTCCCAATGGACCTCGGGCCACTCCCAAGCAAGAACGCAGCGATTCTTCTTCGGACGCCCCGAGGCGCAAAGACCTCGGGTCGACTAGCTCGGCATAACCGGATGCAGGCAGCCCGTCACTCAAAGGACAGCCCAGCTCAAGGCAATTCGCAGGAGAACAGCTCGGCATACTGTAGGAGGGCTTCCTACCCGACCGCCGTACCCAACAATCCTGCACCCCTCGCCGCGCCTGCCACCTTTAGAAAGGCGTCCCACACTTGACAAGCACGTACCCTACATGATGGCCCCGCATGTGCCACCTCAGCCCTACCTGTAATGGCTGCGGCAGACTGACAGTGGCGGTTATACCTGCCCTGTCAGGAGTCAGAGGGCCTGGAGCAACGGAATTCAATTATAAGAAGCTTATCCTCAAGGAACAAGGTATCTTGAATGATTAGCGCAACTTGCACTCTTAGTTTTCGTTCTCTTCAAGCTTCTTGCACACAATACTAACTTAAGCATCGGAGTGTTCCTGCCGGGAAACACACAGGAGTTCTTCCTCTTTCCTCTCGTTTCAGATATATCTCAAGAGCCACGCGAGCGCCAGATAGGAGTAACCGGATTGTGCTACATCATAATCTATTATGAATTGTTTTAGATCTCCTACTAAAAATATATGATCATGAAATTAGCAATTATAAAAGATAAAATTATAGAATAAAAATCACTAAATGAAAACTTGTCATTAGGGCAAGGGCTTAAGAGTTAAGAAAAGTTAATAAGTTGATTAGACTACATGTATATAGTAGAAATAGTAGAGTCAAGTTCAGGTTGGGTCAGGTTGCCCAAAAGTCAGCCCTAATCCAACCTGAATTGGAGTTGGATTGACTGATTTACAAAAGTCAATCCTAACCCTAACCCTTATCATCAACCCAACCCATCCTAAGTTGCAGCCCCAATGACATCATACATCATATCAAAATTAAATCTGATTATATTAGAAAATTAGAAGATGGCATGAGGTACACATTTATGCTTTAGGAAATTATTCTTGTAATTTGAAGGTCAATAAGTTTTAAGCTATCAATAAACCCATTATGTGCAAATACATAATGAAGCATCATGTGTTGTTTATGTAACAGTTTTTGGGCTAAATAAAATAGAATAATAGAAATATTTCTCAAATTTTCTTTTCGAGTAGGAGACAAAAAGTAAAAAAGGAAAGAGGCATGAAGAAATGCCTGAAAAGGAAAAGAAAAAAGGTAATGCAATTAAGATGGACAATGTATAAGAAGAGGTTAGATAAACCAGAAGAAATTTAAACCATCCAAGTCGTTCTTAGTCTATAGACCTTTATTTCTTATATTTTTCATTTTTTCTTTCTTTTTTCTAAGTTTATAAACAGAGGGTCAAATGAATATTGGGGTCATACCGTTGTCCCTAGGGTTTGAAGGAAATTGAACAACCATTGCACTGCATTATTTTGTTGTTATAGTGGATTTCTGCTTCTCAATTCCCTAGGAGTGTACATGATTTGAGCTTTTTGCAAACTATTTGACCTCGGTATGCTAAAAGTTCACCTGAAATCGGTCCAAAATTGATCTTTAAAAAGGCTCATTTACTAATCGAGTCAACCTCCAATATGAGGAGCTCACAAGCCAAATTGAACTTACATTATACATAATATTTTTAATTTTTAAATGAAGCTTGACTCACTATTAAGTTCAAGCCAAATTTGGAATCATGTTTCTATCTTTAATTGAGTTTGAGCCCGAACTCAAGCCTTATATTTTTGAGTTTTTGTACGGAGCTGAGTTTAAAGAGTCTAATATTTGACTCATATCCACCCCTACTTCTGCCATAGACGTCGACAATAAGCCAAACCAAATTAAGGCTGCATTTGGCATTCCTTATATTAAAGACTTATCTCCTTTTTATAGTTAAAATGCCCCTATGAACATTGACTTTTAACTGCAAAAAAGGGATAAATCCTTAAAATAAATAATGCCAAATGCAGCCTAAATCTCTTTAATTTCCTAGGTCGATCTATTTTTCATTTTATTTTAATTTCTCTATCTGCCAATCTTTTTCAGATGTTGGGTTGCCATTTCACAGCACAAGGTTTTTTTTCCTTGCTTCAATCACTGAGTTTGTACCTTTTTTTTTATCCAATTGGCATCACTTTTTTTTTCTCTCAATTAGTTGAACTTGAACCTATTGGTAAATTGGAAAACCTATCATAAGGTTCGACTATAATATGATATTGAAAATTTTTTAACCAATCAACTTGTATTAAACGTGATAGCCAATTAGGGGTTATTTATCAAAATTCATGGATGGATTTTGATTGGTCAAAACTCTTCTAATACCATATCTTTCCTGCATCATAGATTTTCCCCAATAATATACACACATTAACAGCAACGTTTTGATTGTTATCAATTTGTCCGAGCTTTTTGGATTTGGCCTTTTAACCAATCAATTTCATGAAAAATCAGTTCGGTACAACCTAAACCGGTTAATTAAAAAAAGATTGATCAAGTGAAAAACTTTGTCAACCTGCATGGTCAAATCAGTGAACCATTAAATTGATCATTTCAGCACCTACGTCTTAGACCAATGTTTTAAAAACTCATCCGAAGTTGGAACCATTCTGGCCACCGGTTTCCGGGTTGATGATTTGACTATTCAGTTTTGATGTAGCGCGATCCGGTCACTCCTATCTGGCATTCACGTGGCTCTTGGAAGGTACCTGAGATGAGGAAAAAGAAGAATCCCCGGGGAGTTTACTCAGTGGGGATACTCCGATGCTTAAGTTAGTACTATGTAGGAGAAGCAAGAAGGAGACGAAGGCTAAGAGTGCAGATAGCACGTTCTCACTATACTTTAGAGATTAGAGGTCTCAAGAAGAAGTTTCTCTTCTGCCCTGAGGGCTTTTATACATTTACGTCAGGTTGGGCATAACCGCCACTAGGCTCCTGCCACAGCCATTACCTGCCAGGGCTACATAGGTGGTCGTTGTGGCATACGTCTCGCCCGGGTGAATGACATGTCTCCGGAGTGACAGACACGCCCGTGTGAATGGCACAGTCTGACTGGTACGGTTTGCCAGTCGGAAGCTTCCTGGGGAGTGCTCGTGCGGTTCATTCACAAGCTATCCTGTAGCGAACTTGGAACATTCCAGGGTTACCCTTAGTAGAATTGGTCCTGGTGATGGTTTGTCTGCTTGGAAGCTCGGACGAGCTGATGACTTTTAGCCCACGAGCTAAAATTGCCTTGGAGTATCTCTTCAAAGGTAGCTCGGGGAGCCCAGGGTTTTCGTCGCGGCGAACTCCTTCCGTGAGCTACAATATAGCGAGCTGCTTTGTAGGCCCGTCACTTGGTCGTACCAGGCTACAATGCTGAGCTGTCGCTCGTGCTGAGTCAGTGTCCATGTGTCACTATTTCATAGGTTGGGTCAAATCATCCTCCATCAATTGCCCCCACTCCTCGGGCTAAGAGCACTGCCTTAGCGTGAGCAGTTTATGAAGCGCGGTGGACTGATTTGACCAAAATTCAAACTTGATTGACTGCCCACATTAAATGCATTTGCAGGAATCAAGAGATTTTCTGACTTACCTGACTTTTCGGATTCCGAAAATGTGCTGAGATGGCTTTTAACTCCGAACGTCGTGAAGCCGCGATTACCTTAATTACGGAAGACGTGCCGCCAATCACATTCGGTTTTCAGAAGGCACACGGTCAGGGCGCCCACAGGCCGTTGGATTTGCTTTGATCCAGACCGTCAATTTGGAAGGGTGGAGACGATAAATAGGGTGGCCTCTTGGGCCTCGCTTTCTCCCACACCATCTTGCTGTCTTCGGATTCTGACGTCGCACACTTCATCTAGTCTACCCGAATTCCTCAATTTTCTTCGCTCCGTCTCTTCTAGTGAGTCCCAATCGTTGTCAGCCATGTCTGGGTACCCGTACCACACCTACCACAGGGGCAATAGCTAGGATGACGATGCTCCCTCGAGCTCGGGGGGAGCCTGGGAGCAGATCTCGGAGGTTCGGGAGGCCTCCGGCGATGTAGCATCTACTTCTAGGGGGAGGGAGCCAGACACCTTTGGCCCTTCCTTGATGACAGTGGAGAGACTCAGGTCTCTGATCCGCTACTTTCGCCTCCCTGGGGACCTGGTTTACATCCTCCCTACTGGCAACTTCCCTTGGAAGCATGGTCCCAACGACATTGTAATCTTCCAGGAACAACTCGAGGATGGCTTGCGTCTCCCCCTGCACCCCTTGATAGTGGAGGTGTTAAATCACTTTAACGTCACCATTGACCCGCTTCATCCCAACGCCATTCGAAACATGGTTGGGACTATATCTCTGTGTTACGAGTACTGCCTTGCTTTGGACCTTGACATTTTTGCCTCTATCCTTTGTATAAAGAACACTGCTCCTGGGGTTCCTCCGGAGAGGGGTTTTTACTACCTCTCTCCCTGCTGCGGCTATAAGCTCTTATATGAGCTACCAAATAAGATTCCCGCCTGGAAGTGGGATTATTTTGTGGTCCATAACCATGAGGGTTGGCCCTTCTCAACTGCTTGAAGGGGCGCCATCCAGGACCCCGAGGCCGAGCTGGACCCCGAAATTCGGAAAACGATACTGTCCTGGGCATTAGTAGGCTTCCTTTGCTTGAACTACTTGGCCGAGGAGAAGCTCGTGCAAGCCGGCCTGAGCCCGGGTAGGTCATCCTTTTAGGTCGCGTGGTTTCTGTAACGATGTCGTACTCGCATTCGCATGCATATATTTCATTCTTGTAGGACTAACACTGATGCTCTTCTTGGCAGCCATCATGTTCAGTGCCGATTCGCACCGCCTTTTCTCGAGCAGCAAGAGGCGCTATGCGAAGAGGACGCGCCCCAACCAGACCCCCCCTTCGGGAGGTACTGAGTTCGGGTCTGCTGAGCCAGTTTTATCCTCCCCTTCGCCCGAGACTCTGGCGCCCCCACCCGAAGGAACTAGTGGGGTTGACTTCGGAGGGGACGAGCTCCCTCAGCCGGGGGAGGCTCCCTGTAACCCCCTCCAGCCACGTCCTTACCCCCGATTCCCAGTGGGGAAATGGGAAGGGGTAAACGACTACCTCATGGCTCACCGGAGGAGCCGGAAAGTGATTACTAACGATGAGGTTGCTCAGTGGGGGAATATGGAGCCGGGGACCTCGCCGCGTTCGCCTCTGCCCATTGCATGGTGATAAGTGACTCCTTTCCTTTTTCTTCTCTCGTTTCGCTTCTCTCCGCTATCCTCTGATCTTCTCTTCTGTCGACAGATGAATTCTGCCACCCATGCCATGGCTCTCCAGACGCGCATCCGTCATGTCGACGCCCTCGATCAGTGGGCTGCTAACAAGAAGCTCCAAGGTGAGCTCGACCGGATCCGGGGCGAGCTCCATCACACTCGCAAGGGGAGCGAGTCTCAAGAGCTGCTTGTCCACGACCAGGAGGCTCAAATCGCCCGGCTTTCTGAAGAGAGTGCGCGTTACAGGGAGGAATCGTCGAGGATGGTGGCAGAGAGGGAGCTCCTCAGGCAGCAGGTGCGAGATTTGGAGTCCACTCTTCTAAATCGGACTCGAAACTTTGATCAGATGGTGGAGGCTGAACGAAAGAAAATGGTATAGGATTTTAAAGACTCCCAGGAATTCCATGACCTCCAGGCGGAATATGGTTCAGGTTTGTACCGCTCTGGGTTTAAGCTTTGCCGGTGGCTGGTTCGGAAGACGTTTTCCGGACTCAACCTCGACGGCATCACTATGAAGGGTCTGTCTCCTGACACGGCAGACCAAGCGGAGGAAGAGGAGCCTGACTCCCCAGAGGATGAGGAGGCGGATCCCTGAGGTGGTGTCTCTCTAGACTTCTGGTGGCTTCCGGGTGCCGTAAACCCGGTCTTTCACAAGTCTTTGGTTGGGCGGTTGTGCCCTGTGATAGTTAGACTTTCCCGAGCTATTTAGCTCGATTATTGCATTGTTATTTTTCTCTCTCTTTTTTTTTGAAATGATAATGAAAGTTCTTCCTTTCTTCTTCCAAGTATAATGGGCCCTTTGTATCTTTGCTAAGGCGATCTCGATACCCAAGCTATTAGAGCTATATACCCGAAGTAAGGCATCTCTATGGTGCATGACAAATCGATTTCCATGTGTGCTCGTCGGTTATTCTTTACTTCGATCATTGTACTAGAACAAGCTGTTTGGTGGGGTTTAAGCCCGAGCCACTTACACTCCTCACTTGAACAAGCTATCATGGAGATGACTGGGTCTGACTGCGCCGAGATCGTGTTAGCTCAGCATTTTTGCCCTTAGGCTCTAGAAGTGACTTATAGTCTACTTTTGAAGTTCGCCTGTGCCTCAAAGGCAACCGGGTCTTAGTGCGCCGAGATCGTGTTAGCTCGGCATTTCGGCCCTTAGGCTTTGGGAGTGGCTCATGGCTTACTCAATTGTTACAGATAGTATTGTCTTAAATTGACAATATTCCATGCTCGAGGTACTTGTTTCCCTTCGAGGGTCTCAAGCTCATACGTTCCTTCCCCGAGGACTCGTTTTACTCGGTAAGGTCTGATAGCTATAAATATATAACCCTAGCAAGTGCACTAGTTATCAAGTAGTATAATAATATCGTTCCCACAGGGATTTAACAAAATAAGTATTAGAATCACAGTCTT
>NW_010729353.1:234852-250380 GCF_000365185.1 Nelumbo nucifera | reverse complement strand
TGTGGATGGTCCCCCGAACCGGCCTCTCTTCCGGAGGCTACCTCTGTGGCTGTTCGGCCGGCCTGTTGCTGGACTCGGGAGCGTCCTTACCGTGCTCCCCTTTCTGACCTGCTTTATTATTACTGTTACTATTATGTACAAAATTTCTTAAATACCCGCGACGGGTGAGCTCTTCAATCTCGTCGCGGAGGTTTTTACAATTTTTGGTACTATGACCGTGAGCTCTATGAAAACTATAGTACATATTCTTATTTCTTTCACTAGGATTCCCCCTCAAACGAGGTGGCCATTTCACATACGGGGCGAGCTTGATCGCCATCAGGATTTCAGCCCGCTTCGCGTTCAGCGGAGTGTAATCAATTCGGTCCGCTACAGGAGCTCAAAACGACTGACCCGTCTTGGCCCCCCGAGCTGCATTCTTTTTCTTTCGGCTGTCCCCTTGACTAGAAGGCTCTCCTTCCCTCTTCCTCTTTTCGGGCACGCCCTCGCCCTTCTGGTTGATCTCTTCCTCGGTGGCTATAAACCTGTCCATGAGCTTAAGGAATTCGGTTATGGTCGTTGGTTGGTTGACGACCATGTGCCACCTGAACTCCTTATGTGTCACGCCTTTCTTAGCTGCTGCAAGGCACACGGCAGGGTCCAGGCACGGTATTTGCAGACAAGCGTCGTTGAACCGCTTGATGTAGCCCCAGATGGACTCTCCCTCTCTTTGCACTATGCTAAGGAGACTCTCTTCAGTTTGCGGACACCGTTTGCTGGTGACGAAGTGGGACATGAAGGCTTGCGCGAACTGCGCCCAACTTCACATCGACCCAGGTGCCAAGTTTCGGTACCACGTACGGGATGCTCCTCTAAAAGTGGTGGAGAAGGCCACGCACATGCACGACTCGCTGGCTCTTGCTAGGTGCATCTGCGATTGGAAGGCATCTACGTGATCATTTGGGTTGAACGACCCATCGTATTTGTCAAGAGGAGGGAGCTTAAAGTCTTTAGGCATTGGGACTGCCAGGAGCTCGGGAGATAGGGGGATTGAACTGAAAGGATGGGGGCCTTGACTTCATCCGAGCTTACTTCTTCTTTGCCTCCGAGCTCTGACAAGTCGTGGGTGGCGGACCGGCGAGCTCGGCGGCGTCGTCTCTGTTTCTTGGCAGGCTCGGCATTTGTACTGCTTACCTCTGTACTGTCAGGAACGGTGTGTGCAGGAATCAGCTCAGGCCACTGGCAATGGCTATGGACAGAGGGCTCCTGCTTGGAGCCTGCGGCCAGGATCTCGAACCGGTTCTCTAAGAACGGGGTATCGGGCTTGGAGGGCTGAGACAATGTGGGCTTGGCGAGCTGGGGTCCGTCTGACCTAACCTCCCGTGGCGAGGCCGGAGTGGTCGGCCTTTCCTGTCTGCTTCGGGAGGAGGCCTAGCTCCTTGGAGGGTTCCGGGGGGCCTTTCCTTGGCGGGAAAGGTGCTCCTCTTGATGATGGGACCTAGCCTGCTGTGAGGCTGGGTGCCGAGGAGGGAGTTGCGATTGCTGAAGCTGAAGTTGCGACAGCTGGGGAAATTGCTGTTGATACTAGTACTGAGAGACCTGGTGCAACATGTGCTATTGTTAGATCTAAAACTGTTGAAACTATTGCATTTGAGCCTGCATGGCCTGCATGCACTGTACTAAATCTTCCAACTGGTTTGGGCTAGCCGCTTGGGGCACAACCGAGGGTTCAGTGAAGGTTGTTCCGACTGTGGTTGGGAGTGGAGCAACGATGGGTGCCCCTACAAGAGGCACATTCAAATTGGGGATTCCGTCCACTGAGAGGGGGGCGGTGAACTGTCTGATACAGTCAGTAGGGAGCTGGGGCTGTTCCGTGGAGTTATTCATCTCCGCGCTTCGTCCGGTATTGCTAGAGGAAGCCATGACCGTTGAGTTTTTGGAAAGTAAAAAAAATGTGAAAGTTTAAAGAAAGGCTTTTCGAAGCGTTTCCCACAGACGGCGCCAAATGATGTAGCGCGATCCRGTCACTCCTAGTTGGCACTCACGTGGCTCCTGGAAGGTACTTGAGATGAGGAAAAAGAAGAATCCCCAGGGAGTTTACCTGGTGGGGATACTCCGATGCTTAAGTTAGTACTATGTAGGAGAAGCAAGAAGGAGACGAAGGCTAAGAGTGCAGATAGCGTGTTCTCACTATACTTTAGTGAAAGAATGGTAGGATCCATCTAATGGACGCCATGAAGGTTGCGGAATGGGTGGGCGAATTTCAAAACTTTTCCTACCTTCTTCCAACTGGGAATCATATTCCCTAAATTTAGAATACAATATTCAAGGATCCTAGTTGAACCATAATCGAACCAGATCTGAACCAAAAAGAAAATGGAGGAATTATACCTGATCCAGAAAAGCAGTATCTCCCAAAGTTGGTGTTCATGCCCAAAGAGGACACCAAGATCCGCTCCTGTTGAAGATGACACATCTGTATGTGGAACGGAACCAACAGAGTGCGTCCTACACACTAGATCCTTCGCAAGAATCCTCTGGAAACTCTGAGCATCGAATCTTTTTCAGTCTTTTCTGCAAGACTGATGTCAAGAATTGATTTCTTGATTTCTTTCTTCTACAAAGATCAAATCTTGCCAGAAGGAATGGCAGGGGCTGGGGGAGAACTCCTGGGATGAAGATGGCTGAATTGCTTCTCTTCTCTCAGGAGTGTGAATGAGATCTAATCTCAATTCGCAGGATGCTTTCTTGCTTACAACCCTTGGTTCGAAATCTGATATTTCTCTCTTAGGGTTTCTCCTCTTTTCTTCTTGATTAAGAAACCTCCTAATTAAGAGTTATCCCAATCCAAATTAGTATTTGGATAGGGGATGATCTTAAAGCTATCTGCAGATTACGTTAGCTTACTCCTGATCTTATCAGGAGGTTACCAGATTCAAATCTGATTTGAATTTGGTCTCCCATAGTGGATAAGGTTAAAAGGCCCACTCCTTTTTCTAACTTTAATCCCAAATATGCCCCATAGATGGGTGATCATGTCAGCCCAGCTCGAAATGGGCTTTTGGCCCATTTAAGTGTTCAGTGCTTAACTAGTTTTCAATCTATTGCCCAGTTGGTCTTCTTTGTATGGCATGGGACCCAAGCATTGATCTACACACCAGCCACATGGGTTTGGCCCAGCCTTTATTACAAGGCCTAGCCGAATTCACTGAAAAGCTCAGTGAACCCCTGAACCCATCACATGGACCCTATGGGCCCAACACTTACATTAAGTGGTCCCTGGGCCAAGCCATCTTATAAAAACCCAGGGACTGTGGGCAGGTGCAAGATTAGCCCATCAGGTACTATCCTAAATGGTTTACACTTAACCTCTCAGCCCTTAATGATCAAGCACTGCCCGACAAGAAAGAACCTCTCCCTCAGCTGCAAGGAACAGTGTCGCACTCTCTACTCACATGGATCCCGGGAATTAAAACCATTTGCTAACATTTTGAAACCGTACAAATATATATATTAATTTTGCAAAAACAAAATTCCAATGATTGAAATCAACTGTTGGCAGTTTGGTTTCCATCAGAGAGAGTGCATTCCCGATCATTACCTTTGTCCGACAAAGGGGCTGATCCTGTCACTACGATCACCCACTCAGATGAATTCTCAGACTACCCCAACATGCCCAAGTTTTGACCCCCGCTAAGGATCTCATTGATTGGCATATCAAAGACAGCCCGATCCGACACGTAGTGAAGTGTCATTATCGAGTCTAGGGGTCAGGTGTAACTTTCCAGTTTTTCCCATCTGTCTCCAAGGTCCAGGGCAATACTAGAAATCTAGTCTAGTTCAAGGATTCAAGTAATCCCATACTGCATGTGCCTTGGGTCTTACCCTGGTGGCCGAGACAGGCCATCCCAACACTTGGCAGCACACTAGTATTAGCCTTGGTAGGATAAATCTCCCCAGACTTATCCAATAGCTGTGAACATTTAAAACTAACACGAGTCTCTATAAGTGTCCAGTTTTAGGGKCTTRYACAGAATTATACCAAACAATATGAATCAAACATGCACTTTATTTATTTACACTAAATATCAAAGTACATCAAATCGGATTGAAGCTAAGGGCATACAAAACTGTCTAACATTTAGAGATTAGAGGTCTCAAGAAGAAGTTTCTCTTCTGCCCTGAGGGCTTTTATAGGGACATTTACGTCAGGTCGGGCATAACCGCCAATGGGCTCCTGCCACAGCTGTTACCTGCCAGGGCTGCGCAGGTGGCCGTTGTGGCATACGTCTCACCCGGGTGAATGACACATCTCCGGAGTGACAGGCACGCCCTTGCCTGCTGTGAGATGTGGACGCAGACTGATGAAAGGACTGGGACTGCGCCGTCAGTAGGGGATATGGCGCAGCCTGACCGGTATGGTCTGCTAGTCAGAAGCTTCTTGGGGAGTGCTCGTGTGGTTCATTCGCGAGCTATCATGTAGCGAACTTGGAACACTCCAGGGTTACCCTTAGTAGAATTGGTCCTGGGGATGGCTTGTCTGCTTGGGAGCTCAGACGAGCTGATGACTTTTAGCTCGCGAGCTAAAATTGCCTCGGAGTATCTCTTCAAAGGTATCTCGGGGAGCCCGGGGTTTTCGTCGCGGCGAACTCCTTTCGTGAGCTACAATATAGCGAGCTGCTTTGTAGGCCCGTCACTTGGTCGTACCAGGCTACAACGCTGAGTTATCACTCGTGCTGAGTTAGTGTCCATGTGTCACTGTTTCATAGGTTGGGTCAAATCATCCTCCATCGAGTTTGAATGAATGGCTCATTCTAATAAAGAAAATAAAAATTCAAAATTAATTAAAATAAAAATGGCCAAAAACTATTGAACAAATCAAATGAATTAATGATTCAACCATCTGAGTTAATGGATGTTTGACCAATTCAATGGTTTTTGACTAAAGACCGGGTTTGAGATAAAAGGAAACCCATTGCCTGAACAGTTTCCGGTCTGACCGTCCGGATCAACGGAGGTTAGAAAACGTTGTCTTAGACTATTCTCTTCTCATTTGAACCATAATAAGCTTTCAAGTTTTCTTGTAATGCCACTAGTGTCCTAATCCCTATATCAAATCAAACTAAAAATTTGATTGAGAGATTTAAACCAGGGGCAAATAGAGCTAGACACCTCTCAAGTGGTAGCTCTAACTGTGGCCGGCAGTTTTGATAGCAACTACAGCGGTGATAGGTTTTTTCTTCTCCTCTTCTTTCTTAGCCACTGTCTCTTCGTCCTCTTATTTCTTAACTGCTGCTTTTCTTATTCTTCCTCTATTTCTTAGATGGTCAAACCAATAATCCAGAAGAAAAATCTGTCAGCCACGGAATTGAGTGTGAAAATTTTGACTAGGAAGACAACGTCTCCATCAAATATGGATAGGCCTCTAACATATAATAATAATAATTAGGGCTAATAACTTTTCATTCGAAACAAAATATTTATGGGGCCTGAGTAGTTGCAATCTAACTCTGATTGTGTTGTTTCCTATCTAATTCTAATTAAAAGATTAGCTTATACCCTTCCATCACAAATCAAAACTCCTATCTCAAATAATAAAAGTACACAAAACAAAACTTGACAACACACAGATGTTGCTATAGAAGAATTCTATATGGTGCATTATTTAACTAAAATCTAAACAATAATGTAGTCTCCTAAATCAAATAATAAAAAAACTCGGTTAAATGCTTCAAAGCTACAAAATAAAAATAGATAAATCTATGATATTGGAAAGGTATGATACTGGAAGAGCTTTGACCAATTAAATTAAATCATTTCATAATTTTTGATGAATTTGATTGATTAATTACAACTTTAATGATACCGTTGATTGATTATAGGTTTTTCCGGTAATCGAACCCTAAAAGCTATATAGAAGGCAACCCACAAAATTAAAAGTAAAACAAAAAAAGATACTCAAATTGATCAACCTACTTATCCCAACCAAGCCCACCCAGACCAGACGCTCAGCTGATCATGAGGCAGGCTCTTGGGCAGGGACAGACTACAAGCTAAGGGGCCAAATCTTGAGCAAATGAATGGGTACTTTTGTTTCAATTGGATAAATAGGTTGGTTGCTATTCTATTTTATATATATATATATATTGTTTAAAGAGATATGAGATAGAGATAATACTGACCCAGATCAAAAGGTAGATAGATGCTATCAAAGAATTGGTCTGCAATATATTACAGTGGTTGCAGGTACTCTCACTCTATAACTCTCTCGTAGACACATGTCTATGTCTTTGAATGTAAGCCTTTTTGGTCTACAAATAGTAGTTATATGTTGCTTCCTGATAAAAGCATCTACCTAATTCATTGGATTTATGTTCCCAAGCCTATGAACATTTCTTTCTTTCCTCTGCTCTCTTGGTGAGATCAGTGTCGGCCAACTTTAATCCCATCACCATCAACACAGGACTCATTCTAGGACACTTCCATTAAATAATCAACATTGATGTCCATCACCCCCTTTGTTATTTTAAAATAATAAACCTTGGGTTCAGTCCATCAGAGATCAGAGGGATATCATCATGGCCAAGGTTATTTTTTCCAAGTGTTCAAACTGTTGGACTGAAGGCTTTTCAGTTGGCCTTCCCTCACAATAAAAGGGTCTGGAGTTTGAGATTTATTGAAAACCTAACCCTAGGATTCTAGGGTTACAATTTCAATTGATACAAGCTAATTGTGGCCTATAAACATTGATGGCATGAAGGAGAAATTCACCATGATTGACATATCTTCTTCAACTTATGTTAAAGGTGTACCTAATTTGCACTCTAAATCCATTTTTATCAAAGTGTAGAGCTCAAAAAATGACACCTTCCGGAACATATATGTAGCCTCCCTCAATCGAATGCACTCAACCTCTTCTCCAACCAAGTTCTGTTGTGGATGGAGAATTCTATATTTTTTAATTAAAATCTTGATGCAAAGTGTTAGGGTACTTTTAGAATAAACAACCATAGATTCATACCCTTAAACATTTTCTACTTAGTTTAGGTATATAAAAAGGTCAATTATATAAATCTGTTACAAGCTATAAGGGTTGTTTTAGTAAAAAATGCAAATTATATTATAGGATTTAATAAATACATGAAACTATATATGGGTGTTTTAGTAAATGACCTTTTCTTAAACTTGGTGCCAAAGGACAATATTGTATCAGACCATACATATATATCTTTTCAATCTTTAGAATTATATGGAGCTCCATGTGATAACAGTGTCCAAGCCAAATGCATTAGAGGTCATTATCCAATCACCATCCTAAGGCTCAGTTTGGAAAGAGTACTACTACAAATGCAAACATGTGCAACACAAATACATACAAAATAATATAAAATACAAGGCTTTGTATTTGTACTCCTTCCAAACTGAGCCTAAGGTGGGGAATACAGAAAGGAAAAGACTCTGGGCTTTTGGCTAGCATGAGAGTCACCCTGACATATATTCACCTATTACGGTTTAATAGTATTTTCAATCACAGAGCATCAAGAGTAAATGCTATGAAGTGAGTATTTTACCTATGACAGTTATGACAGTTACTTGACTATAATAGCAACGGAGACTGTACATACAGAAGTGAGTAAAATCATGTTAAGAAGTTCTATTATTAAAATTTGAATACATATAAACTCCATCTCCCATGAAAATCTAACTATTTGTCTTCTTTCAGCCTAAGATTTGAGTCCTATAGCCTGTGAGAAATACTGCATATATACTTTATGTGATAAGAGAAACCTCAGCCTCTCACATTGGGAAAGAAGAAGAGGAAGAGAAAAGGACCCACACCACCCACAAGTCAATTGGAAAAGGAGAGAAAAAATTGTCCTTTTCCTAAACCTTTTGCCCTTTCATTGGTTGGATAGGCCACAAATTAAGGTCTCTAACTGATACCACCCCCACCCATGAATATATAGGACAAAAAACAAGCAGTTGTTTTATTAGGCAAATTGAATGGAGTGAAAACAGTTAATATGAAATACTTTAATATATCTAGACATGGCTGTAACGAGGGGTTAATTCAATTCCATGTCCAAATTACTAGAAAACTCCTAGCTAGCTAGAGGGAACAGTGTTTCAAAAAGCTCAAGAATTAATAATTGAAGACTAGTTAGTTATAGCTAGCTCAGACCCTAAATGGGTGATTCACATGTGTGTAATAGAGGATAAGAACCCACTAAAGAATGAACCCACCCCACTGAAGAGATTATATATGTAGCCCAAAATTCAATTCCCTGATTGGATGGTGAACAATTAATACTCTATGAATAATGCTGCTTTCTGGTACATTCAAATTCAAATTCAAGCTCTGCATTATTAGTTTAAGTCTCCTAGCCCTAGGCTTAGTATTAAATACAAGAGTTCAGAACCACAATTTACTCTATGTCAGCTCCATATTCCACCTGTTTTGTGTTCTAAGTGGAACTGATTGAAGACAATTAACTGGGTTCCTTCTTATATGGTTTTAAATTTCGGTGAAATTTCGTGGAAGTTGGAACGAAATTTCAAAAATTTTGGATGGATTTTTTCAGATGATATTTTGGATTTTCTTAAAGCTTTTGGGCTATATGTCCTCATATACTTTATCCCAAAATTTTATATTTTTATGTAAACGGTAAAACCCGTAAAAATAAATAATATCAGTACAGTACAGAAATTATTTTTCAAAACGGACAAAACTTCTGAAATTCAAAATCTTAGGCTATGTTTGGTTTGAAAGAAAGAGAAACCTCTTGAAGCATGTTGAAACTTGTAGTTTACTGAGATTTGAAATTTTGTTTGTTCAGGGACGTGCCTTTGCAGTTCTTCAAGCCTAGGATGTCAATTGGTCGAGTCGAGTTGGGTACCTCAACCCAAACCCGAGTGAAAACAACCTCAACCCCCCCAACGGCCGAACCCAATCCAATCCATCTAAACAAAGGGAGGATATCAAATACGTCCCATCCCATCATACATATATGCTCAATGAAACTTATATTTACAAATTTTTATCAATGGGTCAGGTTAAGCATAGGCCTGACTCAATCCAAACCCAACTCAAAATCTTAAGGTTAGTTTGGAAGGAGTATAAATAGGTAAGGGTGTATAATCGGTCGGTTTGGTTTGATTTGACTCAAATTGAGGATCATATCGATTATTTGGTTTTACTATTTCTTCTAACTGAATGATCAAATTATATTTTAGAGCCGAACTGACCCCAATCGAATTCGATTCAATTTGGTTCAGTTTTCAGTTAGATTGAACCTTGGTTTTACATAAATGAAAAGCATTTAATAAGTATTATTAATGAAAAGTTAAAAGGCCTTAAAACCTAATGATTTTAATTAATTAGTTATTATTAATTAAAAGCTAAAATAGGCACAAAGTGGAAATTGAAGAATTGACCATTTTCAAAAGTAATTAATGATTAATGAACAATTAACAATTAGCCTAAGTTCTAATTAACTATTATTAATTATTTATTAAAAAATATAATAATTAATTAACATAAAACATTAATGTTTAATATACTTAATTAAATAACAGCATTAATTTGGTTTTTGGTTCAATTCGGTTGAAAATTTCAATCAAACCAAATCAAAACTGAAAACTGATTTAAAAAAAAAAAAAATCGAACCAAACCAATAATCGAATTAGCTTATTCGATTTGGTTCGATTCAATTTTCAGCTTATCAACCAAATTTAAACACCTCTAAGTATAAATATAAAAAATGTAGAGTGCAGATACATTCAAATTAAATAATACAAAATACAAGGTTTTTCCAAACTAAGCGAAGCCTAAGGGTGAAGGCTGACCGGTGCAAATTTACCACTTAGCCCGACCCAGTGACATGCCCAAGATTAAAACCTACAATGTCCACTGCGTTAATTCTTTTATTAAATGTAGGGCTGGCACGGGTAACCATGTTGACCCTTGAGGGCTGCTACGTCAGTTGCCACGTGTAAGAATCTGAATTGAGTAAGATCAAATTTCTTTCTTCAAAAATCAACAGATGAGACCACTTATTATATTACAGCATGATTTTCTTACTGAAGTCTTCAATGGTGGCCTCGGAATTCTTTTCTTTTCTTATGTATATATAAAGTCTGGACCTGTTAATGTTTATATAAATTATAATTATTTAAGGAGTAAGGACTAAATAAGTCGTTTAAATATTTATTTTGTTAATATTAAGAAAACGAGAGAGATGGGAGGTCTGCCAGATTCAGGCCACACTGTAAACTTGTCGGCAACCGGCCGGATAATCTGAGATTGATTGCATCAAATCCTAGACAAAAGTTTTCTTCTCTTTTTTTAATCTATTTTTTAGTGATATATACAGTACCTTGAAAGTTCCCACTTTTTTATATTGGAATGGTGTTTGATGCTCTGCCACTTGTCAAAACCAAGCTTTGCCATCTGTCTATATTACCACATTTTCCTCCACTTAATCCTTGAATTATGATATTGATCCAGATCTTGAGATCTGAACAAGAGATAATGAGAGAGGAAATGTAAATGAAATGGGTTCCACAACCCATAAGTGATTATGGTCAGAATATTGGGATCTCATAATTGGATGGGTTTTATGCTTGATGGGCCCAATATCTATATGAATGGATTATTGTTTTCAGTTCATCGTGGGGAGAATTTTGTAATGACAAATGAGAGAGAAAATCTGCAAATGGTTATTTCAATGGACTACTAATCTTGGGTTTCTTCTTTACCAAATGAAAATCTCTAGTTCATTGGATACAGATCCGAATATGATCATTTTGTAAAGATTAAAATCGATAGTCAGAACACAAGACTGAACTAAAAGGAGGAATCAACTGAGTGGTGGCTCATTTGGTACGTTAGCTGGATATTCTCAGTGAAGATGTGGATTCGAGTCATTGGGGGCCGGGCTTTTGGGCTATGTTGTTTAAAATTTAACAAATTCTTAACCCAAATCCAAATTGCACCTCCAGTTCCGGCCGGCTCAGACGGTCTGACCATCCAATCCAGTCCGAGCCTACTGTTTACTACACCACTGGTAGAAGCATTACATTGCACATTGCAACATTAAAAAGCTCACATTATTCACTTTCCACCAAGATCAGACCTTATCTTTGGTTGAATTGTTCAGACAAACCAAAACCTAAATAACTATACAAATAAAACCTAATTTAAGAGTGACCCATGTATTCCTGAGGATGGTTTATGAAGACAATGGACTCTATTATATTCCTGATTGTTTTGCCTCAGCATATCTGCAATGATCCAACTCAGAATCAACTGTCTTTATCTACCAAATACAGATATATGGAATTGTTGAAGATCCTACCTTCTGGTCCTTTTCAGAAATCTGGAATATATGATCTCTGGGCAACCATTGATAAAACAATTTCAACTCTCCGTGCCTACTATATCTTTGCCAATCACATTTATGGAAAAATTCAACATTGATACTGCACAGAGAAATCAATGGAGCAGAATCACTAGGAAATCTTAACTAGGGTTGGGCTGTTGTCATCTTAAGGCAAAGATAGACCCTCCATAACTCATGCAGATGAAAGCTAAGTTGGTAAATAATTTATCAGAATTTAGTACTCTTTTAAGAGCTAATACAAATGATGGATCCAAAAAATAGTGAATTATATTATATTTATTATCATTATTGACATAAATTTGCTGGCCAGGAGATTGCATCAGGTCGGCAGCTAAAACTTATGCCAAACTATCATGATCATGGATTCCGATCATATGCATAGAAGACTATTGAGAATACCTTGGTGAAAAAAAATGGTCTTTTGCAAATTGAAAGGGCAAAGAAGGCTAAGGGGTACATCAAACAGGACATAGATCGAAATAGTAAGAAATGATTTAAGCACTCATAATTGAATAATGGAGATGGCATTAAGGGCCCATTTGTTTTCCGAATTTTGAGAGGGGAGAAGTCGGTCATTGAGAATTTGGTTCCCATTGATCAAGATACTCATGTTCTTTTTTTCATATTTATGTGGGGTTCATGAAAAATTCATTTTCTTCGGACTCCCAAATGGGTAACTTTCTCACATGGAGAGGGGAGGGGAGGAAAGGAAGTTGCCAACACTTATTGGACAAAATTGCCTCTTTTATTATTGCTTTTAAGGCTAAAATTGTCATTGTCTTATTTACCTGAAAAATAAAAGAACATAAATAATTTCCCGAAAAAAGAACAAAACCTAAAGAGAACGAAATGATGAAACAAGATTCGTTTAACCGACCTCATATAATTGGGATAAGGCTTGGATAATGATGAATGTTATTGATATAATTAAATATAATAAATAGGAAAATAATAAACCATCAATATCACCAACAATTCCAAATCCGAATATTTCCTATTTTGGTGGCCTGGGCTGTGAGCTTTTTCAGTCATTGGCTTTTTACGCATATCAAATATGACCTGTCTGCCAGCTGATTGCCTCATTAACAAACAAACAAACGCATTACGCATAAGCTGATTCTTGCCATTAGCCGATGAAGATTTGATCCTCCCACCTAAATCTGTTCACGGGACGGGTTTTGGCTTGGCCCATAAACGTTTTACACTGCTTTGGGCTCTGGCTTATTCAAAATTTGGCAAAAGCTCAATCCGAGCCCGGCCCATGCGTGAAGAGGTCAAACCTGAACCCAACATAAGGTTTCACATGGGTGCTTGAAGTTTTGGGTCTGGACTGGGCTTGGATCTAATCTGGGTTGGGCTTACATTCAGGTTGCAGATAACCGATGAAAGTCCAAAAATGGCCCAACCCAATCTGGCCTATAATGCATATACTCTATTGGGAGCACTTAAAATAAACAAGACCCTCCCCGATGTCTTGTTTATTTTCTAGAGACTGCCCCCATCTTTAAGCATCTGTTTGGCATCGATGTCGTTGTTTCAGAAAATGGTAACACATCAGTGCCACATTAGAAAAAACAGTGCTCCAAGAAATGTCAATATGTTTGGAACAGTTTTTCCATAAAAAAACGGTGCTCTAAGCCACTTCTTGGAAATCAAAAAGGCGTGGTTTGGAGCAATGCTGAATTTGACGTTTTCTCATATTGGAGTTCATTGCTGCCAACGAGGACATGATGTGGCAGTGACGTGGACTTCCTATAATGGGTACCAGTGCTGAAAATAGATATAGAGCACTGGTAYGAAACAGAAAGTGTTATTGTTCTCCAGAAAATGTCTTATCTGGCAGCAATATTTCCAAACAAAAGAAAGGTACCGTTTTCTCAGAAAAGGGTGCTTCCAACCCACACATCAGAAATAATACTGTATCTGCAGCATCAATGCCAAACATATACTAAAAAGCCGATAGATTCCTATCATTTTCTCTCCACTAGAACCTCAATTTGCAGTGGTGGCAACTATTGTGAAATCTTAGCATCAAGTTCATGAAACCCTATTTTTTAACTCCATTGTTTCATTATTTCTCCAATTCCTTTCTATCTTCTCTTGATTTGTTGGATTCTAATGCCCTGTTTTGCTTTGGTTTTTAGATCCAGCACCCAATCAATCCTAGCCGCCAGCGTCTACTGTAATAGTAAATTTTGAATTATATTTACTATTTTTCTAGCTCTTTATTCATCTATTTTTCGTATCCCAAATGTTTCCTATGTATAATGTGCTTGAAACTATTGATATCCAATTTTTTCCCAAAGAATATGTAATTGGACATATATATATATATATATACAAAGTTTTTGTGATTAATAAGAAATGAAATGATATTCGATTTTTTAGGTTGATAATATGTTATTTAGTTATTTCCCAACCTATTGTTATTATTGTTGTTATGTTGTTGCATGAATAATACAACCCAAACATTATTTTTTGTTGATTTTTTTGGCATGGTTAATATATTTTTGGTCATTTTTATAAGTAAATATTTTTTTGTTATTTATTGCATTTAATATATAATATAACATATGTAACAAGTGGACCAATGTGAGTCATGATGGTTAAAATCATCATTTTCTTCTAAGTATGTCAATATAATTATCAACTTAGAGCTATAATTGTTATTTCCACACAAATATAAGTACTTATAGGGTAAACAGCTCACCAAACAGTACTGCAACACAAATAAGCACTTAAAATAAGTATAAATAGTTTAAGAAAAGACCTCCTAAGCACTTATTTTCCAAACATAGCCTTAAATGCTACCCAGAACTGCTCGAACCCATTCATGCCCAAATTATATGAAGTTTGCACAATATTGCTTGGGCTGGGCAACTTGGGCTTTATTCAATGGTTGGGCCCAAAATCAGTCTTTTTAACATTGTATAACATTTGCTCATGCTAAAAGAAAGTAACGTATGAATTTAGATAATTTCTTGAACGTGTAAAGTTGAGGTCACAACAGAAAAGGTCAAATAATTAGAGTTATTAGTATTATTTTGGTAATTGGAAAGAAAAGAGAAAATCTCAGCTACAACATTGGGAAAAAGGGTCCCAGTTTCAGTGTAGACAATGGGCCTTCTTTCAGATGGATTATCTAAATTTTACTTTCAGTTTCAGAGAATAGAACTTCGAGATTGCAATTGTTCTCTTTCTTTATTTCTCTCTTTTTCTTTTTGTTTAGGGAGCCTATTTCTTGATCTATTTTTAGCTTTAGGTGATTCTCTCCTAACAACCCAAGGTGACCAGTTTACATTAAAGATAGGACCACAAATACATTAGATTTGAATCGAATATAGGTACATCCAAATTATTCCTTTATATTCAAATTGAAATCGGGTCGTATCTGTTGGATTTATGTTGGATTCAAATTGAATTCAGATTGCAATATTGAATAGTAGAAATTAATTAAACTAAAAATGGTCAAAATATTTTAATTAAAAAAGTGAAATAAAAATGATTTTATATTGTAATTCATAAAAAAAAAATGAATTGAAGCATATTCCTATGAAACTTGAACATACAAATTTTTAGTTAAAAATACCACACTCAAACCAACTTTACAAATAGATATAATATAAAAAAACCAACTTCATCCAAGTTCCATCCAGTACATCACCCATCCCGTTGTTGTGTAACAATAATGGAGCGATTGCTTAGGCTAAGGAGCCACGAGCCCACTCGAAGTTGAAGTACATCGAGAGGAAGTATCATGTACTGCAAGAGATTGTTGGCAGAGGGGACGCCCTGATTCAAAAGGTAGCGTCAACGGAGAATGTAACAGACCCATTGACTAAGCCATTGACACAAAAAGTGTTTGAGAAACACGTGGAAAGTATGGGACTCAGGCTTGTACCAGATTGGACCTAAGTGTAAGTGGGAGTTGTTAGACAGTTGTATGCCCTTAGCTCTAATCAGAATGATGTACATTATGAGTTTATTGTAAATGAATAAAGTACATATTTGATTCATGTTCCTATGGCGTGTTTCTGTGTAATACTCTTAAACTGAAAACTTATGAGACTCGTGTTAGTTTAGAATGTTCACAGCCATTGGATAAGTCTGGGGAGATTTATCCTACCAAGTCTGACACTGATGTGCT
>NW_010729353.1:214155-229536 GCF_000365185.1 Nelumbo nucifera | reverse complement strand
CCAAAAAGCCCAGCCCGCATAAAATTCGAGCCGGGCTCGGGCTTTGCCAAAATAGCCCGGCCCGGCCCGACCTATAGTTAAACCTAAGTAAAATCCCTATGTGATGTCCATTTGAATAATTTTTTTGATTTGAGAAGGTTGTTGATTCACTTGTAAGCCCATTGTTCATTTAAATAGGTAAAAAAAACATCTGAATTAAAATAGATAATGTCTATTTGAATAGGGAAAATTTTGATTTTCTTTTATTAGGCCGGGCTTCGGGCTCGGGCTCGGGCTTCGGGCTTTTTATCAGGGCCGGGCTCGGGCTCGGGCTCGGGCTCGGGCCTATTATTTTTCTGTTAATGAACACTAAAAGCCCGGCCCGAGCCCAGCCCGGCCGGCCCATGAACAGGTGTACCAGTGGCTTGACTGACCACTAGTTGTGAATCACTGCATAATGAGGTGCTTTGCTTTCATTTCCTTTTCTAAGGTCAGCCCGACGATCAGTGCTTCATACTCTGCCTCGTTGTTTGATGCCTCGAATCTGAACCGGAGAGCATACTCCAGCATCACCTCACTTGGGCCATACAGTATCAATCCTGCACCGCTTCCCCACTGGTTGGATGAGCCGTCAACGTGTAGGATCCAATGCTCCTCGTCCCAAGTCGGTACCACTCTAACTGAGCCTGGTGCCGCACTTGTTAATGCTCCCGTCGTGTGAGTGAGCTCGGTCACCGAACGTGCACTCTGCTACGAAGTCTGCCAAGACCTGGGCTTTGACTGCTGGTCGTGGCTCATACAGGATATCGTATTCGCACAGCTTGATGGACCACTTCGTTAATCTTCTAGACACCTCGGGCTTAAGCAGAATCTACCTCAGGGGTTTGTTGGTGAGAACAACGATAGTGTGGGCCTGGAAGTATGGGCAAATTTTCTGGGTTGCTATGACCAGTGTGTATGCTAGTTTCTCGATCTCCGGATACCTAGTCTCTGCATCCTGCAAAACTTTAGTAATATAGTAGATGGGTCGTTGAACCCGATCTACTTCTTTGATCAGTACCGAACTAACCACTTTGTCGCTTGTGGAGAGGTATAGCTTTAACACGTACCCTTCTTCAGGCCGAGTTAAAACTAGAGCGGTACTTAAGTACCTTAGCTCGTCAAAAGCGAGCTGGCACTCTTCGGTCCATTCGAAGTTCTTGCTCTTTTTTAGAGCTTTAAAAAAGGGTAGGCATCGGTCTACCGATTTAGACATGAAGCGGCTCAGGACAGCTATCCGGCTAGACCTCTGGACTTCTTTTATTTTCTGAGGTGGTCTCATATCTAGGATCGCTTTTATTTTTCTGGGTTGGCCTCGATGCCACGTCGGTTGACTATATAGCCTAGAAATTTACCCGAAGTGACTACGAAAATGCATTTATTCGGATTTAATTTCATGTTATATCTTCTTAAAATTTGAAAAACATCATTTAAATCATTCAACAAAGAGTTTGAAAACTGGTTCTTCATGACCACGTCATCAACATAACATTCTACTTTATTGCCAATTAACGGCTCAAAAACTTTGTTTACAAGGCACTGGAATGTTGCCCCACCATTTTTCAATCCAAAGGGCATGACCTTGTAACAATATAGCTCGAGCTCAGTTATGAAAGCGGTTTTGTCTTTGTCAGCGGGATCCATTCTAATCTGGTTGTAACCGGAATAGGCATCCAGAAAACTCAACAACTCGTGCCCTAAGGTCGCRTCCACTAGACAGTCGATCTTGGGCAGCGGGAAGCAGTCTTTCGGGCAGGCTCTGTTCAAGTCGGTGTAGCCGACACACATGCATCACATGCCATTGGCCTTCTTCACCAAAACTGGGTTGGCCACTCAGCTCGGGTAATGGACTTCCCTAATGAAATCTTCCACAAGGAGCTTCYCGACCTCATCATCGACTACCCTCTAACGTTCTGGGGCGAGGTTACGTTTCTTTTGTCTTACTAGCCTGACTAAAGGGTTGGCATTAAGCTTGTGAGTTAGAATTTTTTTATCAATCTTGGGCATCTTTGCCGCGGACCAAGCAAAAATATCTAAATTTTCAAGAAACTTACTAGTTGGGTTCGAAGTGGTTCAGTAATTGAGGCACCGATCTGAAGTGTTTTAGCTGGTTTGGCAGCAGAGACTGGTATGTGGACTGTTTCTTCTTTCGGGGCAGCTTGCTCGTCGGTATACTCCGCTGGTTGCTCGAGTTCGATGTCCTCTGCTAGCTTTGCTTTTCCTTTTAAAGCGACCACGTAGCATTTGCGGGATTTGAGCTGGTCACCTCGCACGACTCCCACCCCATAGTCAATTCAGAACTTCATCGCTAAGTAGTATGTGGACACTATGGCCAACCTACTATCGCATTGTAGGGGGAGGGAGTCATGACTACCAAGAAGGTGTGCTCAAATCGTATAATTTTTTGCCACGTGCCGGCTTCCACGGGTATTGTGATTCGACCAAGAGGCCTGACCTCCTCGTTGCTGAACCCTATAAAAGGTGTATCTGCCGGTTTCAGGTTGCTCTACTGTAATTGTAATTTGTCGAAGGTCTCCTTGAAGAGTATGTTTCTTGAACTGCCTGACTCTACTAAGATGTGTTTCACCTCGAAGTCGTTGATCCTTAGCTTCACTACTAAAGCATCATCGTGCGGATACTGGATCTCGCACACATCATCCTTTATGAAGTAGATCAGTTCTTCGAGGCGATGACGCTTTGGTGGGTTTTCGCCTTCGTTCTCCAATTTTCGGACTGAGGTCCTCCCAGCTGCTGATGTACATTCGGCAATGRTGGACCCACCAGTGATCATATTGATCACTCCACGGACTGGCCTTTCCTCTGGCAACTGTCAAGGTGGCTGCTCATTCTGCCTGCTGGTAATGAGGTCATTCCTCCTCTAGTCCCCCTGTTGGTCTACCTGACGGTCTGCTTGCCTCCTCTCTTCTCGTAGTATGTAATTCTTCAGGTACCCACGACAGATAAGTTCCACGATCTCATCATGGAGATTCCTGCAATTCTCCGTGTTGTGTCCATGATCTCGGTGGAAATGGCAGTAGACATTCGGGTTTCTTGTTGCTGGGTCTCCCCTTAACCTGGGAGGCCATTTGACGAAGGAGGAATCCTTAATAGCCATTAAGATCTCTCCTCGCTTAGCATTCAAAGGTGTATAGTTTGTTCTCTCCACGGGCGGAGTCTTGGAACGCCGACCTAGCTTGTGCCCGCGCGAAGGGGGGCTGGCTTCTTGACTTGCTTCTTCCCTTGCTCGGGGACTTGCTCTTTTTTCTTTTCTGCCCACCATTGCTCGTCCCTTCATTTTCTCTCTTCCTCTTTTCCGCCGGTGGATTGTCAATCTTTTGGTTGATCTCCTCCTCGGTACCGATGAACTGATCTGCCAACTTAAGGAACTCGGTGATATCTTTTGGTTTGTTGGCAACCACATGCCACTTGAACTCTTTATGGGTGATTCCTTTCTTTGTCGCAGTAAGTCACACCGTTGGATCGAGGTCCGGTATCTACAAGCAAGTATCATTTAAGCGCTTTATGTAGCTTCTGATTGATTCTCCTTCCCTCTAAACCACGTTTAGAAGGCTTTCTTGCGACTTTGGGCATTTCTTGCTGGTAACGAAATGCGCAATAAACAGATCGACAAATTGTGACCAGCTTTTGATGGAGCCCGGTGCGAAGTTTCGATACCAAGTTCGGACTACCCCCCTAAACATAGTGGAGAAGGCCACACACATATAGGATTCGTCAGCCCCAACTAGGTGTATCTGAGACTAGAAATAATCCACATGATCATTGGGGTCAAACGACCCGTCATACTTATCTAACGGGGGTACCTTGAAGTCTTTCAGCATCGGGGTTGCTAGGAGCTCAGGAGACAGAGGAGATGACCGACAAAGCAATGGAGGTGTAGTCTTCGTTGCCACCGATCTCACTTCTTCCTTTTCTTTAGCTCGCTCTGCTTGTTGTCTTGGCTTCGCTGGCGGACTATTTTTGGCCGAGGAGCGACGTGTCTTGCGGCGTCGTCATTGCTGCTTCTTCACCGGCTCACCGTTGATGCTGCTGACTTCGGTCTGATCTGGTATCTCGACATCATTACGGACATTGTCGCGAGGTGGATCCTAGTTCCTTCTTGTCGGGTTCTCCTGGTTGTGGAGTTCGCACCGGCTATCACGAGGCACCGACGGTCCTGCCTCGAGTTCACACCTCGAACTCCGGGCTAGTTGTTATCTCCTCGCGATCCATTGTTTTCCTGCTGGGAGTGCCACGCCAGATTGGCCCTATTGAGCTGACTATCCTCGGGCCTATTTCTAAAATTTCCTTGTGAGACTGGGGGAGTGTGCTGACCGTCTCTCCTCCCAACCTGACCCCTAGGAGGAACCAACACCTGTGAGGTCCCCTCATCCCGATGGGGGGATCGGTGGGCATTCTGGCTAGTTCCAGGCCGATTCTGGTTCTGGCCCTGGTGTAACCTTGGGTGCCGGGGTGGAATTAGCTGCTGGTTCGGCTACAATGGTGGGAACTGCTGCTGATACTGCTGGTACATGTAGTATTGTTGATACTGTTGGAACTATTGGACCTACTGCATCTAGATCTGTATTGTCCGGACGCACTGAACGAGGTCATGAAATTGGGAGTGCTCAATTCCAGGGGGGACCACATATGGCTCAGAGAAAGTTACTCCCACTAGGGGAAGTGGGACGCTCACTTGCGTAGTGCCCTGCGGTACGGATAGTGACCGAACCCCTAAAGCTGTAAGGGGAATAGTAAACTGGTCGATGCATACCGTGGGACCTTGGGGGAAGGTTGATTGCTGATCTTGCCCCTCGGTGACGTTCATCTCAATGTTTTTCCCGGTGTTGCTGGAAGAATCCATTGAGATAAATCGAAAGCTAGAACTGCAACTGAAATTGGGATGACCTTTTGATTGGTTCCCACAGACGGTGCCAATTGATGGTGCGCGATCTGGATACTCCTAGCTGGAAGATGATCCGAACACCAGTTGCGTGGAGAGTTGGACCAAGCTACAAGATAATAGATTAGAGAACTCGGGGTGGCTAACCCGGCGAGGTCGCTCCAATGCTTAAGTCAGTACTATATTATGGATGCGAGCTGAATACTTGAATGCTTTAGTGCTAGTGAGTAAATAATCATGCGTACCTTTGCCTTGGGGTTTGATGTCCTTATATAGTGGAGTAGTCGTGAATCTTATGAAAAAGCTTCGGGATCTCCGGGCTGCATAGATAAGATCTGTTCTATTTTTGAAAGAGAGTAATGTGTCAGTTGATAAGGTTTATCATTTTCCTCCGATTCGGGCGGAGTGAAGATGAGTCCCGTTGTGATCCTAAGAAATTCGGGGTCCATTGGGGAGGCTTCTGGAGTCGATTATGTGGCACTTCGGCTCTTTAGCTCCGAATTAGTACTTCGGTTCTTTAGCCCCGAACTGGATTGGGTGTCGAGGTGCCTTTACACCGAGGTGGTTTTGGGCCGAAGTGATTGAATACCCGAGCTCTAATTGTTGTGGACTGGGTTCCTTTGGCTGATTTGTCACCCCTCAAACAGATCGCGTGCACGTGACCTCTTCTTACTAGGTCGTGCCGAATCACCCTTCATCAGCTTCGTTAAACTTTTTGCAAATCCAAAAACTACGAGTGGAATGGGTTTCAAGGATATTACTTGGTCAACACAGCCCTTATTTTGGCAATTCCTTAACGAGCTTCAACTTGGAGATCATGTTTTCCACACTTGTTAATGGTGAGAACAAATCTTGGAATGTTGGTTTAATTAGATCCTTAAAAGGTTTCAGACATGGGGAAAAGGAAAGCTTTGCTCAATCGAATGGCTTGAGTTGTTGCACTATTTATATTCATCGTATGTATTGTCCATACATTTAATGATAGGATGTACATCATAGGAAAGTACAATTGCAAATATGTAGAGTGCAAATACATACAAAATATAAGATTTTGCACTCTGTATATTTGTATTTATACTCCTTTCAAACTGAGTATAAATACAAATATGTATAAATATGCATGGTTTTAAAAAACAACCCGGTAATGGAACCGTTCTAGCCACTGATTTCTAGGTTGGCGGTTCGATCGTCTGATTCGAATGAATAGCCTGTTTTGATAGAAAAATTTAAAAATAATAAAAATAATAATTAAAAATAAAAAAATGGTCAAAACCATTGAATAGGTCGATGGTTTTGACCGCCTGAATCGATGGATCATTGACTGATTTAATGATTTTTGGCCAGGGACCGAATTTGGGATAAAATGGAACTGGTTGCCTGGACAGTTCCTGAGGCAAACGGTCTGATCGTCCAAATCATTAACGGTTCGAAAACCATGCAAATATATAGAGTGCAAAACCTTGTCATATTTATATTTTGTACTCTTCCCAAACTAAATAATACAGTTGTAAATATACAATTGTAAACGAATGGATAGATGTTATCCACTTTGGATGAACTAGTTGGAGTAGCATGGGAGTGTTGGTATCCATAATTGTCAAGGTGACACCTAAGCTACTAGGTGATTTTCAAACATTGCCTCACCCAAACGTCATATAAAATTTGTATAAGGTACAGACCCTGTGAGTTAAGATGTCTAGGCAAGCCTTAGATGCAAAACACATTAATACATTTCATCATTTAATATTTTTTTTATATTGATTCTTTTTCTGCAAATGATTTTTATTGGTTTGTTTTCATTGTCACAATAGAACTTATCACATATTATCGCCCTTTTTATTAGAATTAGAAGATACTAGAAAACCTTTCAATCTTTTTAGGGTTTACATTTTTTAATGATTTTTTTGGAATAAAACAGGGGCTTCACCAACTACCCTCTTMTTTGCTTCTTCATTTTCCTGTAATCTTTTCACCCTTTTGCATCTTGAAAAGTGRTCTGAAAGGACTATCCTTTTTTTTTTTCTTATTCATTTACCTGCAAAATTTTCTTTTTTCCTCCTTGAAGGTGATCTAGAACAGGGGTTCTGCCCCCATTATTTTTCTTCTTTCATTTCCTTAAGTTTTTTCATCATTTCTTACTCTTCGTAGGTGGTTTGAAACAAGGGCTCCGCCCCCTTTTCATTTTCATCTTTTATTTTAGCCAACTTTTCTTGGTCTAAAATAGCAATGGAGCCCCTTGTTCTTTTTCTTTTTTTTTTTGGGTCTAAAAAAACTCTTGCCTCCCTGTTTTCTTCTTAAGTTCGTTTTCTTTTCTTGGTCTAAAATAGGGGCTATATACCCCCTTCAGTTTTTCTTCTAAATTCCAATTTCTATTTCTAATGTTCTGTTTTGCATACTTTGTAAGACTACAAGAATCACAAGCACAAAAGTTAGCTTAGACCTTAGAGGTTTGTAGGTTTTATAAAAAACTAGTTCGTTAGGGGTAGAAACATGTAGACTTCCTTTTTTTTTTATTTCATCCCCTAGGCCTTGCCTAAGCCCCTGTGCGCCTCATGGTCGCCTAACCTTGCCTTGGCGCCTTGAAAACTAATCCTTATCGGTTTAATCTTATGCTGCCATACTTTGCATCCATCTTCCATTGAATTCGGTTCAAGTCAATGACAAACTAATCTGGAAACTTAACATAAGTACTYTTACTTGCAGGTCAACATATTCACTTCTAATGTCCCTAAAGGTGGAACTATCATCTTTTATAACAGATGCACCAAAGATTATCACAGGTCAGCGGATTTGGAAGCAAATTGTTATTACCCAGAATTACAGAACTCTTATGGAGGGCATCACATAATGCTATTCCAATGGGAGCGATACTAGCTAGTAGAGGTTTCAAATTCTCACCTGTGTCTGATTTGCAAACTTGAAGATGAAACTGTTCAGTGACTGTTAAAGACTTAAAGGTACATATCTAGTATAAATTCTGCACCCCCCACCACTCCTTCCAAASTCTCCTTTATTATATTGCCTCATAGAGTCCTTGAATAAGGGTATCATAAGTACTTCTATTAGGCTTCATCCTGCAACCAAGCATCTCCTTGGAAACGTTCAATGCCTGAGCAATCTCCCGCTTTTCAAAGTATCCTCTGATCAAGGTCGTGTCAGTGACAATATCAGGATTCAAATCAGAATTTTTCATGTGCAGACCTTTTAATAGATTGTGACCAATTYTCACGTTTCCAGCCCTACACACGCCGTGCACAAGTGTATAATACGTAACAACATCTAGGTTACAACCAAAACGGGACATTCTTTGAAAAACGAAACCCATCATCAAACATTGATTTCAGATAGAAACCCCTTCTGAGAATGTTAAATGTATACACAACTGAAACACCAGCCCTCGTTAGCATCATACAGTTTTTTTGTCATGGTCATCCTCCCTTGGAGGGGAAAACCCCTAACAATTGTATACCATGATAAATCCTTTCATCAGTTCCACCTGGCCGTAGCTCCTGATCAGGCTGTTGAAGAATCAATCTTGAAGCTTGAAGGTTCCTCTAGATTTCTTCTCCATGGAGAATAGGAGATTCTAAGCAGCATTGAGATTTCAAACAGAAAATGTCGAGCATCTCGAAGTAGGTCTGGTCATTGTGGGTTAAGCCATTCATTCATTGTCTTGGGCCCATTTGAAGAATCGGAAGGCTTTGACCAGGATCTTATGAGATGAAGAGTTTAAAGCACAGTGGGTTTGGAGAGATGGAGCTCTTGAGGTCTGGTGACCATGCTTTGTTGTTGATGAATCATGCTAGAGATCGATTTGTCTTGGTCTTTGATGATCTAGGTTTCATTGGGGTTCTGTTGGTTCTCCACCGTGTCTTCTCTGGCAATGATGTCAACATCATCGTTATCGGCTTGTTTTCCATCCAATGCTCAGGGAGTTGAAAAAGCACGCCTGCCACATGTGGTTAACTTGTATTGTCATCAATCTGCAATTGCTACATGTAATTAACTACATTTTTTGGYCGAAAGTGTAAAAAATGCAGAACCAAAAGTACAACACTGGCTGCTTAAGAACCCAAACTTGAACCTTAAGCAAGAAAATAGGTGAAATGATTAATAAGAAGTCCATACATGACAAATGATGCTCAATTGACTTTACCCAATACAATAAGCTTCTAACATGGGAACATAATCATGATTCAGATGGGCATCTCATTGCTCTAATATTCAAGGGTAACCAGCATGTAGGTGAATACAGTTCTGTTTCTTAGTAGACAATAATTCTAATACTGATAAATGAGCTAGCTACATAGATTATCTGAACACAAATAGTTAATGATCCCTATGCAACGATCTCAATAAAAGATAACACAAAGGTGAGTAATAAACATAGCATAATACACAGCATATTGCATCTACAACATACAAGGAGTATAATGTTTGTTGTTYGGCTATTGCATGGATGAACTTGTTTCTCAACTAGATCTTGTTGAAGAGAATGATGTCTATCTCCTGAATGCCTTGCTTTCAATCACCAAGAAACTTACCTACCTTAAAAACAGTATTTGTGATCTTCATAGACTGGGATAAAAGAACYAACGCCCATTGTTAGCATCAGTTTTCAACAAAAGAAGCAATGCCCAAAGTTAGTATCAGATTTTGCCATCACAAGTTGCAATGACGCCTGTGTCTAACCATAAAACATCCTTTATGGTTCTATTACCAATATCAGACACACAATGAAAAATATAGATGAGCATATGCCAAATGGAAACTGATCATTATAAACAAAAGACAGAAAGAAACAGACCACTATCTGAAACCATCTAGGTATCATAAAACAATAGTCTTCCTAACTCCTAAGGCAACAATTACAAATAATTTAGAGCCACTTCTTATCCCTAAAGGTCCTGCAGCCATGCCACTTGCAAGTCTCTAGACATGCCCAAGAATGTCTCTCTCCAGTGTTCTTTTTCAAACAACTCAGTTGCTGCCTTCACTTGTTGAATTTGAAGTCCATGCTGTGCATGTATCTCACTTACTACTTCCATGCATCTGGTAGCAGAGGTGTCCCTCCTCTCAACTTGTGCTTGCATCTTTCTTCGAGCCTCCAGTTCTGCCAACTGCAGCTGATACAACTTACACTTGTTCTTGTTTGCCTCTGCCCATGCTTGCATGGCAAATATCATCTTAGAGGACTGTTTTGGTTTCTTGCACTTCTTCATTAATAGTTGAAGGCCACTCTTCTCGGTGTTGTGCTCATTGGATTGTGTGGTGTCATCTATGAAGTCTGTCTGAGAGATCTCTGCAGCAGATTCATTTGCAGTTGCATTCTGTGTCCAAGTACCCCAAGGATCTGGTGTTTCTAAAACATGTTTTGCTTCATCATTTGAGGGATCCTCATTGTTTGTGTATGCCAAATTTCCACCAATGCTTGTTTCTGAGAATATAAAATTTAACTCATCCAAATATGGACAACCCTTCTTCCTAATTTTTTTGGCCCACCTGTGCTTCTGCAATTTATATTTTAAATCCAGTTAGTATCTTACAATGGTAAAAGCATTGTAAATATTTCTCACATTGTTAAAAYMCTTACCATGTAAAGGTTTTCCCAGACAATCTCATTTGCTATTAGTTTCTTTGTCACAGGATCTATTGACACCCCCGGTTGCCTTATAATGGTGGAATAGTTAGCATGCTTCTTCTTTAGTTGGTGGAACTTATTTTTGAATTGCTCTCTACTGTAACTCTTTTTGTGGACTTTGTTGAAGTTTTCCACTATATACCTCCACCCATCAGCATTAAAAGTAGAACTGGGCTTGTTATTTTCCTTTACTTGATGCACCATCAAATCAATAAAACTTTTTACTTCAGCATCWGTCCAAATTGCCAATTCAACTTGCTTATTTTCATCATTTATAGTAATATTCTGTGTCGAGGTACCACGAGGATCTGATGTTTCTGGAACTTGCTTTACTTCATCATCCAAAGGTTCCTCATTGTTTCCATGTGCCAAATTCCCGCTAGCACTTGTTCCTGAAAATATGAAGTCTAATTCCTCCAAAAATGGGCATCCTTTCTTCCTAATTTGTTTGGCAAACTTATGTTTCTGCAATTATATTTTTCATCACGTTAGCAACTCACAATGGTAAAAGAATCTCAAATTTTCTAAGACAATTACAATCCTTACTGCATAAAGGTTCTCCCAGACATCAGAATTTGCTATTGGTTTCTTTGTGACAGGATCTATTGACACCCCTGGATGCCCCACAAGAGCATAATAGTCGGAATGCTTCTTCCTTAGCTGGTTGTACTTGTTTTTGAATTGCATTCTATGATAATTCCTGTTGTTGATTTTGTTGAAGTTCTCGACAATATACTTCCACCCCTCATAGTTAAACGTAGAAGTGGGTCTGTTGTTTGCCTTTACTTGATGTATCATAAGATCAATAAGGCTTTTTTCTTCAGCATCTGTCCAGTTTGCCACCTCAGCTTGCTTACTCTCATCATCAATCCGGATAGGTTKGGAATCCATCCTGGTCAAAGACGAAGCTTTATAAGACTACATGACATCCACCACCAAATCCAGATGTAGCTACCACAACACAAAGATAAAAAAAAAAAACCATGGACACGATCAAGATTAGATCCCAATATCCATTCAATCATTAACAAAACATCTGGCCCTCTTGCCACCAACTTAGCTTCATGGCATCCATGTAAACAACAAACATATTAAAAAGATAAAATACACAAAATCAATCGCACACTAATATCCATTTTGCCATCTATGAAACATTTGGCCTTTGCTCCCACTTAAAAATAACAATAATAAACATACTAAAAAGAGAAAACGCATGCTACCATTCACACTTTAGAACCCATTTATTTATTAATAAAACATGAACATCTTGCTCTCCTTTCCATCCACTTGGGAAAGGAAAAAACAGGTACATTAAGAAAATCATACTAACAGATGATGCAACTACAAGACCAGTTAATACAAGCATTTGTTCTACCATATATCATTCAAAGGGAAGCCCAGTGCATGAAGCTCCCACCAATGCAGGGTCTGGGGAGGGACAAATGTACACAGCCTTACCCMTGCAGTTACACAGACGCTGTTTCCAAGATTTGAACCCTGGTCACCCAGGTCACAATGGAGCAACCCAACTGTTGCGCCAAGGCCCACCCTCTTCCACTAAGTATCATTGAAACAAACAAATAAAATAAGATTCTAGTGATAACATTATACACTTAACGAGGAAAATTATAAAGTATTGAACAACTAATAAAACATAGTTCTAAAAATTATTAGGAATTTGCAATCTGATTGCCYTTATGTATAAATAGTTGGAAGTGCGTGCAGRACAGCACCATTATTTTTCTGGTTATAACAGCCACTCTTTTTGTTGGTTTGATCGTTATACTACAAATTCTTGTTATCATGCATCTCCATCCATATCATAATACCTGAAAAACTCTACGTAAAATCAAGTCAATTCAACYAAGCATCAATTCCAGCTATTGATAACTTACTTTCATAGGCCCACTCGGAAACTCCACTCTATTGACAGTATGTCTATGCAGGTCCTTTTCTGCAATTCCGCTCAGCAGTCTTTACTATAGAAAAATAACTTTTAGATACTTCAGTAATTATAGGGCCACAGTTCACTGCATCTGTTCCAAGAAAGAGATGTAAAAGGGGGCCGTGCTACAAAAACATGAGCTTCACCTAAACAAAATTCATGACACCTTTTTTAAGTAAAGCCAATAGGAGAGCTAATATCATGCAATATCAACAATAGTTCCACCAATACACCATTCAAAGACAAACCACTTGATATGAGAAAATAAGTAAACTACATGTAGCCATGCTCCATATCCACCCTTCACCTTTGAAACACTGATGGACGTTTCAAAGGATTGAGCTGAAAATGCAAAGTAATGTATTGGATGTGTGAAATGTGACTAAATTCCTTAAAGTAAATAAAATGTTAGATGAGAGATAAACCCTGTTTCGGAAAAATTTAATATTCTTTATTTTGATGTAAATTTCACTTCTTAGGAGAGGTAACATCCCGTGCCTCTCCAAGGGCTGGTTGTAATGTTTTCAATATTTGATCTATTTGATAATCTACAAAATAATCTAATATTCAGCCCTCCATTTCTTGAAAGTTGAAACCATGCTTCAACAGGAAGTCTAAAACATGTTGTCTTCATAAATGTGGAAGGAAAAAGTCCCAGCGTCATCTCAAATTTTACAGAGACAACCATAATATCAACATATAGTCTTTTGATCTTCCTTTACTTTATTCATAACAGAATAAAAATTAAACAACCAAAGATTGCTCTTTTTAGTTTTAAATTTGTGGGATATGGTAATCAAATTATATAAGCAGTAATTTAGCAGTAAGCAGCTTGCACTTGAAATAACAAACTAAAAATCCTAAGAGGGTTTCCTTTGATGATATGAGCTTTATGTACCAAAAAAGTGCTCGGGTCACCTATCCTACAGTTAAAATTCAAAAGTGTTCAAACTGAAGAGAG
Organism: Nelumbo nucifera; assembly: GCF_000365185.1. The sequence continues at coordinate 216,071 of NW_010729353.1, read as the reverse complement.
AGAGAGAGAGAGAGAGAGAGAGAGAGAGAGAGAGAGAGCATCCAGAATTTGCACCTTCAATGTTAGGAAAGTCTGAAGTTAGAATTGGCTATATTAAATTTTAATAAGAAAAGCCATACCTAAGTAGGGAAGGATATTATTGATGGATGAGATCACGATCTTTATACTAGCTAGTTCTGCATTCCACAATCGAATGAAAAAGATCGGAACCTAGTCGTTCGAGGCCGACAAAGAAAAAGGGAAAACACAGAACCAATGCCAAAAACATAGAAAAAGAATCAAGGGCTTGAGATTAAATAAGTTCAGAGCCTCGACGGTGACCAATTCGTGCTTAACCGGACAACTCAATCATCTCAAAGGAATCGAAACCCTGGAAAAAGAATACTCAACATTCAGGGTAAGACCAAGAAAGGAGGGGGGAGATGGTTACGATAACATCTCCAAACTCAACATTGTTAGAATGTTGATGAATCGTAACAGAAGCAACAGGATTGATGAAAAAAATTAAAAAAAAAAAAAAACTGAAGGATACAGTTAAATCAAAACCAATTAAACTTACTTTAGGGGAAAAAACAGTTCTCAAAGAACAATGAAATTTGAGATAACCCAGAGGAAATTGTGCCTGAAAATCGAAATTGAAGTTGTAAAAAGTTTGAAAACCCCTGCCAAGGCATTCATGCGAAAGATCCATTCGTTCTAAGTTTTCAATAAGCTTGTAATACAGGGATTCGTTAAGGTACGAGAAAGAGAGAGAGAGAGAGAAAGAAGGCTTCACCTAGTATGGAGTAGAAGCAAGGACGCCGGAGTTGAGAGGGGCGATGCCGGAGTCGGGCCTGGATCTTATTTCGTCCGCTACAAGTGGAAGAAAAGACGTTTCCAGGTTTCGAAAATCCACAATTTTTGTTTTCAAAAACGACTTTAATCTCTTGTGGAAGTGGAACCCGTCCGTTTTCCATGTGTTATGTGATTATGAAAAAAAAGGAATTTCAGACAGTTTGTAAGACTGAAACGGCTGAACTGAGCTGAGCTGAAAGATTCAGCTAAGGTGGTTCAGCTGCTTGAAACGCTCTGAATAAATATGTATTTGGTATAGCTTTTGATTATTAAGTAGACGTTTGTACTTGATTTGTTTGTATAAYCAAAATTAGTAATGATGAATAAATTGAAAAAATCATCAGTAGATGGCCAAAATGCTAAARTAACGCCTATATAACGGCATTCAACGCCCATTTGGAAGGGAATTAGTATTAACTTGAATGCTRTGAAACTCTATGGTAATGCCCCACACTAGTGATAAAATATATGATGTCTACAGTGATAAATTAAATGGCTGTGGTCCAATGTATTCTTTTACTTACATGAATATCCAATTAATCTTAATTGAATCTTTAGGTTAACCAAAAAAAATAGGTTGTGAAATCAATGATAGTGTCTGACACCAGCTATAAATGCAAAGTGAGGGATTGAATGGTTGTAGATTATATATAATTTATGACTAACAAAGGCATACAGCCATTGCATTTAATTATCTAATCTCCCCAAATAAAGAGAGGGAAGCAAATGAGCATTTGACTGATAGTTGAATTGGGCTCTCAGGATTTTTCACTAAACACAGTTTATCCACCTTGGAAAGCCAGAAACAGAAATAGAGCTGTTTCAGTTACAAAATTCTCAAAACATTGCAGAATCATCAATCATGGGATGTTTGAAAAGGATTTCCTTTGGATTCCTTCCAAAAATTTGTTGTTCACGAACATGTTTCCAGTGATTTTGTAATCATTAATGATTCACGGTTGTATAGATTTTTGGCCCGGCAAAAGACCAATTAATAAAAATTACGTTCATGGTTGTTCGATTCCTAATAAACGTTTTCATATCTGGTTATTGCCGATTCTTGGATAGCCTTAAGCTTATAG
>NW_010729353.1:143180-181219 GCF_000365185.1 Nelumbo nucifera | reverse complement strand
CCCTCCTCCATTCTAGATTGAGCCTCTCTTTCATCCAACTCTTCTATCTTAGAGATTAGATTCACTTTTTGCTCCTCAAGTCTTCCAAAATGTTCCTTATTCCAAACTTTTATTTTGGCTCTTATCATCTGTAGTTTCTTGTGAAATCTTACCCCTTTCCATTTTGTCCCCCTCAATTCCTCATTCCACCAAAATTTTACTTTATTCACAAAATCCAGGTGGGTTAACCACATGTTTTCAAACCTAAAGGGTCTAGTTCCACTGATAAAATCTTCCACACCTATTCTTATAGAACAATGATCCAAGGTCACCCTAGGCAAAGCTCTAGACACCAAGTTTCCCCAACTAGATAGAGGTTTTGGATTGGATTAAATCAACCTTCCACTTGGCACGATTATAGCTTTACATTAATGACAAAAAATTCATTGGTTAGCAACTACTGAAGGAACATGGCAGCAAGAGAGATCCAAAGCTCTGTATCACTTTCTATTTTTAATTGAGTGTCTTGGGCCAACAACCCAATTGGTTGAGTGATTTTTCTTAATCCAGCTTCCTTGGCAGTATTGCATTTGGAAATTTCGTCATCAATTATGCACACTAATCTCAAACGCATACATTGGTACTTGGTGAAAATGGCATACTACCTTTTTTATTAGAAAATTTCATGTGCATGGAATAAGTCTTCACATCTCTATCATTCCTAGAGATCTATTGTCAGTGGTTTGTCTTAATCCAATTAGCTACTATCCTTTGGAAGATAATCATAAAGTGATGTGCAGCCTCATATAATCTATAAAATATAACTGATTTGATTTGATGGTGGCCCATTTAGAATGACTCAGATGATCCATATTGATTGATAACCATGCCTCCAACTCCATATGGCCCTAATGTAAGGGGTGCGGGGTTTTACCCCTGATGCAAAGGGTGCTCTGGATTTTTCTTTGATCTTAATTTTAATCAGCTTTTCTCATTATCCGTAAAAATATATATAATTCTCTCCCCATTGTAAACTGTTTAGAAAGCATAGAGGAGAACATGCATATTCTAGAACTCACGGTTTCTATGCTGATTTCTTCATTATACATCTATTATACATTTTTAGAACTAAAATAAATATTGACTCAAAATATTTGAACCAAGAAGCAAATCCCTTGTCACTTAAAACAATTATTAATATATTAATTAAAAGCTGTCCCTTTATAACTCAAACATTGTTGGATATTTGATAAGTGGGTATTATGTGGAAATTTTAAGGAGAAAATTAAATATGAAGCAACAAAACATGGATTTAGTTGTTGAGATGGTCACTTAGCACCCCTCCAAGTAGGAGGTGTGGAAGCAAATCCAAAAAAACGGTTGTCCATGTTATGGCTAGTAGGAATCACATGCACCATCCCTTGATTGGCTTCAAGTTTAGCTGAGTGTAGCATTTATGGACTAAGACCTACTTAGCCAAGCTTGATTGAAGTCAATGACTTGATTACACAAATTGCAAAAGATGGAATACTAGATTAATTAGTAAGCAATATTTTTGGTCAAATGTAGTATCAAAGATTCTTGATATAAACCTAACAAACTTTAGTCGGGAGGATAAATTAAGGTCATAATATATATAGCTGAGCTTCAATTGGATGGAGCCCTATTTCTCTTGAGATCTATGCCTTTAATTTTTATCTTCTCTGGAGTCTTGTCTACTAGCACTTCCAACAATTTTTTTTTTTTTTTCTAGAAGTTTTAAAGCATTAGCTCTTATGACACTTTGAAGAACTAAATGTGAGCACATAGTTATGGTAGGTCTTCATGATACTTCTCTTTTAGTTTCTAGTGTTGGTAGGTTCTTCATTTTACTTGAGAAATAATTGGTTGCATTGCAAAGATAGCTTACAACTTGTAGAATTATGTTTTTTTTTTTTTTTACAAAATAATAACTATAAATTGACAAGATTTTTTGAGTTAATGTTGCAATTTGTTTGTATTATGAATTGTTTGAGTGGTAAATTCATAAAACCACTTCATGGAATTCTAATATTTTTCTTGTTATATTTTTATAGGTTGAACTGAAGGAGCAAGTTTAGATGCTTGGATGGAGACATGTTGGATCAGATTTTCAAATGTTAATTGTAAATTAATCTCTTCAAGCAGTTTGAAATTTATAATGTATTTTGAACCTATGGATGTATGCAAATTGTTCTTGAGATGTAACTTTTTTACTTTTTATAATGGAATTTCTATTATTAGAAATTTGTGTACAGGTTTTATGTAATGTACGAATGGACCTATACCCCACAGATGGTGCCCCATAAGCACATTTCAGTGTGCATTGGRAACATCTCACTTACTTGTCGTTGGGACATGCTCTCAATACATTGTTGAGATGTGCTGTGGGGCGGAGATGTGAATTCCATGTTTCTACTATATATAACAAATGATTCAGGTTTTTATATTTAAATTTTGAACAAATATATAATATTTCTTAAAAATATAACCTATAATAGCGATCTTAATTGCCATTATAGGTCTCAAAAAAATACCACCATAAGTGTGCAACATTGGTTGGGATATAGTTATAGTACCGCCGCTATATCCTGGCTTTTGGTACAAATGCCTTCAAAATCCGTAACTAAAGATTAATATGGGCTATAACATTTAGCTACGGATACTACAGAATCCGTAGTTATAGGTATTTTTTTTCTCTACTTCTATTGTGGTTAGACTTGTTCATGGGCCGAGTAGCCCAGCCCGGCCCCCGAACAGGCTTGAGAATATATTTTAGCCTRTGGGGTTGACCTCGGGCCTAAAAGCCTGAGCCCGACTATTTTACAGGCCGGGCTCGGAATTTGTTAAAAAGCCCAGCCCGGCCCGACTTTTGTATAAGTTAAACCCTAACCCTAAATATTAATCCCTCTCTTCTCAACCCCTCTCTTATCACTCATCTCTTTTTCTTAGCTGAACAAACTCCCTTCTCAGTCACAGTCTCAGCAAAACATTCTCAGGAAGACAAAACCAGCGCAACCAATGAACTCTAGCAGTGACTAGTGAGTCCTCTCTCTCTCGTTCCTCTTCTCACTTCTCCTTCTCTCTCAGAATCGATCTTAGTAGCTCATTTATCAGATGCGAGTTACGCAAACTCAGACACTAGCTGTGAATCCTCTTTCTCTCTCTCTCTCTCTCTCTCTCTCTCTCTCTCTCTCTCTCTCTCCCTCTCTCTCTCTCTCTCTCTTTTCATTGTTCGGTTGTTCCTCTTCTCATTTCTCCTTCTCACTCTTAGAATCTTAGCTCAGTTCATTTATCAGACATGGACTCAGGCACCGACGAACACAGGCACTGGCAGCCAGTCCTTTCTCTTTGCCCTTTTGTTCTATTCCTCTCTTATTGTTTGGTCGGTGGCGAACACAGAAACAGACACAGGTATCGGCGACAGACACAGACACAAGCACCGATCTATCTTTTCGTTAGGTTGGGCTTCGGGCTCGGGCCCGGGCTTTGGGCTTTTTATTAGGGCCGGGCTCGAGCCCAAGTTGTAGGCCCATTGGTCGGGCCGGGCTCAGGTTCGGGCCTAACAAAATCTTGTTTATGAAGAGAAAGCCCGGCCCGGCCCGAGCCCATGAACAGGTCCAATTGTGGTATAGCTATGGCCACCTTCAAATTCCGTAGCTAAAGGTTATCACATTATAGAACATCTAGCTACGGACAACATAGAAACCGTAGCTATAGGTGGTTTTAGCTACATTTTTTGTCCGTAGCTATAGATATTAATAATTGTGATCTTGGATTTTAGCTACGAACAATAACCGTAGATAAAGGCAATTTTTAGCTACAGACCTTACCATCCGTAGTTATAACCTATAGCCATGCGAACATCATATATGGTTTTCTGTCCGTAGCAAGACCGTAGATATAGGTCTATAGCTACGGTTTTTTAGACTTGTAGCTACGGTTTTGTCCATAGCTAAAGGTCTACTTTCTTGTAGTGTGATGAACTAATTAGATGTAGATGTTGTGATGTGAAATCTTTACTGGGTTTAACTATGCAGAAACGTAAAATGTCTAGTAGTTATCTAATTATGTAACTTTAACAAAAGAAATTATAGAGCAAGTTATGTCTCACCAAAGCAAGAGGTGGATTATAAAATGAACAGAGCAGGACAGATCTTCAAAATGAATCAGAGCAAGGGCGGATCCAAATCAAAAAATGGGGTGGATCTGTAAAACGAACCACCATATTAGGAGGAGGAGGAGTGAGAAGAGGRCCACTTGATTTGGAAGAAGAAGAAGAAGAAATAGGAGGAGAGGAAGAAGGATTGTCGGCGGTGGTCTTTCATGATCCTAACATTTTCATTACTCCCATTGGAACTCCACTAATAGCCCATTCTTTTAGAGTCAAGTCATTAGTTAGTCAGACCTCTCAACCTCAACCAAAGCATGCTATTAACTCTCTGCCAAATCTCAGAGGAGGTAGTCATTATAAGGAGAAAAATTTGATGTTGTTGCAGCCTTAATTGAGCAAAGTCACCAATTCCAATTTTGAGTCGTCATCGGTAATTGAAGACTTGACCTTTGTGTAGACTGCAAAATGCGCTATTGGGAACCCACCTAAGGAAGACACCTCCGTGACCGATTTGGATGTTTCACCAGGAGATGATAATAATTTGTCTATTTGCTGCTCTGCTATTTCAGATGTTGCCTCTAATATTGGGGCACCTTTGCCAATTGAGATGTAACTTCCGGAGTAGGGAGACAATGCTCACAATGCTCTCTACCCTACATTCACATTCATCAAGAACATCTTTGTGTCATTATACATAGTCCTTATCCCTATCTGTTTCCATGTCATTCAAAGGCACACATTGAATTACATTCGACCTAATCCCTCTCACAAGGGTACGTAGAGCAGCCCAACTCACGGGTTCGGCCTCTTCCATCAATAAATTACCCATTTTTCCCAATCCTTTTCTAGCATTTGCTTTTTCCTAAATCACTTAATCATGATTGAACAATAAATCCTATTGGGTCCCATTACACTTAGTAGAAGATGAAGATTCCCCCTTCTAGGAATGTTGCATATTGAAGCCTAAAAAAATTGGGGATTTGCAATGAACCTCAAAGTCATGTATTCATAAAACGCTAGTTGACAATCATTGAGTCGCATTTGGAAATACCCCCAAAAGGGGGGGGGTAGCCCAATAAATAAAATAACTGATGCCTACCCCTACTCACTTCATTGAACATTTCAAATAASCTTGAACATAAATCCCAAAGAAGAAGAAACTGGGGCAACTTAGAATGGAGGAATGATCAAGGAAGTTTAAAAAATTGGGAAAACTCTAAGGAAATGGAATTCAAAGAAAATCAAAGTAGGGAATCTGAAGCAGATGAAAAGTGAGAGGGAATGATGGAGAAATATTTGCAGGATGTTGGAAAAGAAAGAAGTGGTGAAAAAAAATTGGGGAAAATATATGTTTTAATCATTGTAGAATCAGTTAGTTTAAGTATTTGTTTATAGATTCTCTAACATGTGAAGTCCTCCATGATCAGTGAAGTAACATGATTAATACTTGATAATGTGAAGAGTATGGTAAAAAAAAAAAGGAAAAATGAGAAAAAGGAAAAAGAGAAGATAAACAAAAAAGAGGATGAAGAGAAATAATAGCCCCGCATAAAGGTCAAACATTTGATTTCCCATCGTAAATAAGTTTTTGAGCCTTTCACCCTTCATTTCAGATCCCCTGTCCTAGACCACGTTTCGTCCTATTCACTAAGTTCTCCTCGATCCTTTAAAAAATTGGTAATTTAGCACGGGATAAACCTAGTTGGTTGGCCATGAAGAATTTTGTTTTGAATCCTCTTCAATCAGTCATTTCTCATCACAAATCCTCCTGTTAATCAAGAATTGGGGCAGTTTTCCATAAAACCTAGGTGTTTTCCAAAGCAAATTTATGATTGTCTCCTTCGCATTTTCGATGCACATGCCTTTATAATTATTAAGGTTTCGATCAACTCTTTTGAAGAAGGGCAAATACTTTTATCTTTTGTGAAGGTGTGGTGTGGGTCCCTTCGGACATAATTGCTCTGTCATGAATCAATGCTGGTGATATCTCCTGTTTCAGTCTCATAGCTCCCTAGAAAAATATACAATAAAAGAAGATAAAATCCCCATCTCATTTATGTTTGAGTTGCACTGTCTTTCTATTCCGAAAGTTAAAAAGAGAGAGAGAGAGAGAGAGAGAGAAGAGATGTAAAATGAGAACAACCCATGGCATTTTGACACTCAAATCAAGCACAGATATGTCTCAAAGAAGCTCAGGCTGCACCACTACAAAAGTCTTTCAAAAAAGGAATTCAGTTGTTCATTGTGCATAAAAAAATAAAAACAAAAAAGAAAACAAAAGTAATAAAAAATGCAAAGTGCATTAAAAATGTAAAGAGAAATGATTCTCAACAAGAAGAATGATCAAGTGAGAATTGACAATTAACCTAAATTGAATATGTTGAGATGATGCTTTTTGAATTTTTTATCATACTTTGCATCTGATGTGTTATTGACATTTGCACATTTTTAGTCTTGCCATCATTTTCATCATTTTGCACAATAGTTTTTCCGCTATTGCATATGAATTTTCTGCTATTGCACAATAAGTTTTCCGCCATTGCACATGGATCTTTCCGCTATTGCACATGAGTTCTCCGCCACTGCACATGAGATTTTCCACCATTGCACATGAGTTTTCCGCCTCTAATATAGAATAAATCAAGATTTTCCGCTATTACACATGAGTTTTTCACCTCCAGCATAGAATAAATCAAGATTTTTCGCTATTGCACATGAGTTCCCTGCCACTGCACATGAGATTTTCCGCCATCGCACATAAGTTTTTCGCCTCCAGCATAAAATAAATCAAAATTCTCCACTATTGCACATGAGTTTTCCTCCTCTAGCATAGAATAACTCAATGATTTCCGTTATTGCACAATAAGTTTTCCACCATTGCACATGAGTTTTCTACCCTTTCGCACATTACAAATCAGAATTTTTTCGCTTTTAGCATATATTTTTCCGATTTATAGCACATGAGTTTTTCCGCATCACGGCACATGAACATTCCTCCTTTTGGCACATTAGAAATACGAGTTTCTCRCTACATAGCACATAGAGTATCCGCCCCTCTAACACATAATGATTTCTGCTTCATAGCACATAGATTTTCTGCCATCTAACACATCATAAATCAGATTTTCTGTTGCATAGCACATGAGTTTTCCGCATTTGGCACATCACAGATGAGGATTTTCCACTACATAGCACATAGATTTTCTGCGATTTGGCACATTATAAATCAGATTTTCTGTTGCATAGCATATAAGTTTTTCATGTCTAGCACATTATGAATCAGAATTTTCCCACTACATAGCACATAAGTTTTGCCTCTAGGACATCGTAAATCAGATTTTCCGCTACATAGCACATAGATTTTCTGCCATCTAACATAAATCACCAATTTTCTCGCTTCATAGTTCCGTTGCATAGCACATATTTTTCTTATCGCCACCTTGGCACATCATAAATCATTGATTTCTTTGCTTTTTATAGCACAAATTTTTTTCGCTACACTAGCATATCACACTTTTTAATCAAGGCTTTATTGTTATTTTCTACTTATTTTTAATAAGATCCTACCAAATCCATGACCCATAAGACACTCTCCTTGGATTTGAATACCTAACCCCATCCTTTATCGCTTTCTAAAAACACCTCCTTTCTGCTTGTCTCTAGGTGAATCCATATTTTTGACAAGACGATCAACTCTCTACGGAATATGGGGGAACTGCTAATCCAAATACTTAAACTCATTTTTCAACTACTCAAATTCCCTATCATGATTACACACTGTCATCCCAAGAGTGCTATCATTACTGCCACCGTCACCATGACCCATAGAAGATCCTACCCAATCCATGACCCATAGGACACTCTCCTTCTTGGATTTGAATACCTAACCCCATCCTCTATCGCTTTCTCCTTATCCCTTGGTGAATCCAACTTTTTGACAAGACAATCAACTATCTAACGAATATGGGGAAACTACCAATCCAGATACTTAAACTCATTTTTCAACTACTCAAATTCCCTATCAAGATTACGTTCTGTCATCCCAAGAGTGCTATCATTACTGCCACCGTCACCCATCCTATCACCTCCAAATTCTGAAAAACCATCACCCGCTCCCATCCCTCCATCTCCCCCACCGCTTCCTACACTTCCTACTACGAGAAAGCCCCAAACCCCTAGACGCCATGCATTGGGCTACCTCTCTGACTGCTCTGCCTTCAATCATCAAAACCTTCCACTAATCGTAGGGCAAAAGTGTGGAAGACAGGTCTCTTCCATTCCTCCTTTAGAGGTTGCTCTGCCCTAAGCCAAGGACCTAAGGTTATCCATGGTACAAGAGTTGAAAAAAGGCATCTAAATCCTCTATTTCCGATTTCCGAAAGTAGTGACCCACCTTCCCATAGTGATAACAAATGTAGGGCAACTTCTCATACCGAAAAACATCCCAAATGGTGGACGAAAGAAACAATCCACATTTTAAAGGTTAGTCTAGGGGAATTTGGACTTTAACCCTAAGGAAGAAATCCTTCTCCCGCACACCATAAACTAGCCCTATCTATCTTTTCTCCAATGGCTGTGCCAACATCCATATCCATGAGGTCATAGGGGGAGATCATGGATTTGCACCTAAAACTCTACCTCGTTTAGAGAGATAGAGCAACTTGTACTCCATTCCTTCAAAAGGACCCATTGCTTAAAGATATATCACAGACCATCCATAAGATCCCTGAGCTCTTGAAACAAGGCATGAAAATAGCCTTTCTGGAGAGGTAGCAACCTTACCTCCTTAGAGCTCTTATTCCAAGCTGCATGTAGAGCTCTATGTAGGTCCTAGAACTGAAACATGGTCTTAGGAAAGAGGCTCCTAATAACATAGTGACTCCATTCTACAATACGAGCTAGCGTTGGTCTACCCCAGACATCCAACATATCTACTCCCAAATTAACTTCTTCTTGAACTGCCTACTCAAACGCTTGTTAATGTTCATATAAATTCTCCATGCAAAAACGGACAAAGAGAGAGAAAGGAAACAACCAAGAGAAGACAAGAGAGAGAGAAAAAGACTACTAGAGGAAACAGAAGAGGCTAGCAAAAGAAAGACTATTTAAAATCTACATACAAGGGATAGAAAAAGGAGGAAAGACTAAAAAACCCTTGGTAGAGAATAGAACTAGAAAAAAATGGAATATAGGGACTGAATAAGGGGAGGAAATACCCCAATTACCACTCCAAGCCACTGAAGAGAAAGTTGGGAGCTTACTTAGAGAATAGAACTAGAATAGAAAATATCATGGTAAGTTTGGTTCTTGATCAGAATTGGAATCTAAACTGAAATCTAGAATTGGAATTACCTATTCACCACTTTTTTTTAATATAGGAATTCCATAAAATATGCATGATTTTCTCAAGGCTTTCTTGAGGACAAGTGCCACAAAATTTCTAATTTCTTATGCAGTGTTTGGATAAGCTTTAGCTTTTTGACTTTTGGTTTCCAAAAGTTTGAAAGCAAAAAAGTCTACTTAATTTGCTCGATAATGCCTATTTTTGGAAGTAAAAGTCCATTAAGAACCAAAAGTCAAAATAATAGACTTTGGGCCTTTGGCTCTTGGCTTTTTGGCCAAAACACACATCACTCGACTCTCAATTGTCTCACTCTCTCCTCTCTCACAACTATCTTGATGGAGGGTGATTTGGCCTGACCTCATAATAAGGGGACACGTGGACATGACTCGACATAGGTGACAACTCGGCATAGCCAGCTCGCTACAAAGTGATACTCCACTACCCCGAACTAAGGTTCTTCGAGCTAAGATCATCCCGAGCTAAGGGCACCTCGGTACCAGGTCACGGCACCAGTACCTAATTCAGTTCGATGTTCGAGCCTTAGCTCGGGAACAACTAAGTGTTATCTCCCCGTCCGGATCGGCCCGAAGTGATTAGCCTTATCAACTGATAGTGTTATCTCCAGATAACACGGAAATGGATTCTATCATGGCGTTGATCTCGGAACTACTCCGTGAAGCCTGTGAAGACTCCATTATATAAAGGCCTCCCTCCCGGGGCCCAAGGTACACGCGCAATTACTGCTTACTAGCTCTCTTGCTCTTTAATTACTCTCAGCTCGCACATACTGACTTAAGCATCGGAGCGACCTCGCCGGGTAAGCACCCCTGGGTTCTCTGATTCTTTCTGTGCAGATTCTCTACGTCCGCCATCTACTGGAAGTCGAATCACCTCCAGCTAGGAGCAGCCAGATTGCGTAGCATCAATTGATGCCGTCTGTGGGAAGCACTTCAAAAAGCCCTTTTCCACAAAGCATTTCACATCCAGCTTCTATGGCATCTTCCAGCAACGCCTGATGCAGTGCTGACATGAACGTCTCCGGGGGACAACTCCAGGTCCCAACCGTGTGCATTGGACAATTCACAATACCCCTCTCTGCAGACGGGGTCCCTACACTAAACGTGCCTCAAGTCATTGCATCGGTGAACGCGCCACTCCCTCCTATAGTGGGTACGACCTTCGTAGATCCCTCTGTTATTCCCCCGGTAGTCGGACATAATCAACTCGATGACCTAGTACACTACAAGCGGGCCATGCAGGCCCAAATGCAGCAGGTCCAGTAGTTTTAGTTGTACCAGCAGCAAGTCCTCCACCATGTTTATCAGTAGCAGTATCAGCAGCAGTTCCCTCCGCTGCCGCAGAATCAACAGCCGGTTCCACCTCGGCATTCGGCTACGCAGCAAACCAAGCCTCGCCGTCGCAGCGAACGCCCTCCTCGCCGGGGAGAGACTTCCCAAATCCATAACCTTTTGGGAAGTCAAGTTTCGTCCTACGGCAAGAGGGAGAGACAGATTACTCTTCCCACCTCGCAACAAGTAGATAGGTCGGGAGACACCCAGCCCACCAGGCCCACTTCACCTCGGTCTTCGCAATTTGAATCCACTCGCGGAGAACTGGTTTAGGGCTCTGGCTGCAAACTCCAGACAAGGCCCTTCAGTCCACAGCAGCCGTCGCCAGCAGTCCGAGCAGCTGCCAGTGGGAACAGTGCCTGACAACACTGAGGCTAGTAGTACTAACGCGGAGCCGGTAAAGCAGCAAAGGCGACGTCGCAGAGCTCGTCGAGCAACAGACCAGAACTTGCCCGAACTGCCTAAGGGAAAAGAAGAGGCGAGCTCGGGGACCGTAAAGACTACTCCGCTCCTTTTTGTGTCGTCTCCTCTATCTCTCGAACTATTGGCCACCCCAATGCCAAAGGATTTCAAGGTACCTCCTCTAGACAAGTATGATGGGTTGTTCAATCCAAACGACCATGTAGATTCATTTCAATCTCAAATGCACCTGGCCGGAGCAAATGAATCCTGCATGTGTGTTGCTTTCTCCACAACTTTTAAGGGGGTAGCTCGCACGTGGTACAGAAACCTTGCGCCCGGGACAATCAAGAGTTGAGCGTAGTTCGTGTAGATCTTCACCTCGCACTTCATCACTAGTAAGAGGTGCCCGAGGTCCCAGGAAAGCCTCCTCGGCATAGTCCAAAGAGAAGGAGAATCCATCCAAAGTTGCATCAAGCGTTTCAACGACGCGTGCTTGCAGATCCCTGATCTAGACTCAGTCGTGAGACTTACAGCTATGAAGAGGGGAATCACTCATAAAGAATTCAAGTGGCACGTGGTCGCCAACAAACCCAAAGATGTTACTGAGTTCCTCAAGCTCGCTGACCAGTTCATCGGAACAGAAGAAGAGATGAACCAAAAGAGTGAGAATCCACCAGAGAAGAGGAAAAGAGAAGGTGAGACCTCAACTAACGGGGACAACAATAGAAAGAAAGACGATCCAGTTCGAGGAGGAAAACCGGATCAGCATTCCCGAGCTCCTCAAGCTGAAAGAACAAATTACACTCCCTTGAACGCGAAGCGGGTGGAAATCCTCTTGGCGATCAAGGACGCTTCTTATGTGAAGTGGCCACCTCGGATGAGAGGAGACCCAAACACCAGAATTAGAAATGTATACTGCCACTTTCACAGAGATCACGGTCATAGATCCAAAAGTTGTAAGAATCTTCGCGATGAGATAGAAGAACTCATCTGCCATGGATATTTGAAAAACATTGTAATAAATGATAATAAAAATCAAACAGGTCGGCAAAGAAAGCAAAGCAGAGATGCTCCCGAGTCCAGCAATAGACAGAACGAGCAGCAACAGAGACAACTGCCCGAAGAGAGGCCAGTTCGATGAGTAATACACATGATCACCGACGGATCGATTGTTGCGGGTTGCACTTCAGCCGCGGCGAAGACATCAGCTCGTGAAATAGAAAGAGAAGAACAGAATCCTCCGAAGTGGCCAAGGCTAGAAGAGCCCATTTTCTTCACCGAAGACGATGTGCGCGGAGTCCAGTACCCCCATGATGACGCGCTCGTCATAAGAATAAAAATTAATGATTTCGAGGTGAAGCGCGTCCTTGTCGACTTAGGAAGCTCGGCAGACATAATCTTCAAAGATGCATTTGACAAGCTGCAGCTCCAGGAGAGCGACATCAAGCCCGCGAACACTCCCTTAGTAGGATTCAACGGAGAGGAAGTTAGGCCCCTGGGAAGAGTTATAGTACCTGTGGAGGTCGGTACCTGACCTAGCATAGCGAGATTCGACCACACTTTCTTAGTGATCGCTACTCCCTCCTCGTACAACGCCATAATAGGTCGACCTATCACTCACGCTTTACGCGCAGTGGTGTCCACCTATTACTTGGCCATGAAATTCCCCACGGACTTCGGAGTAGGGATAGTGCGAGGTGAACAGCTCGAGTCTCGCAAATGCTATGTCGTCGCCCTCAAAGGGAAAGCCAAGGCAGCAGATGACCTCGAGTTGGAGCGACCTACGGAGTACCATGAAGAGCGAGCTTCGCCAATAGAAGAGACGGTCTCTATACCCGTTTCAGCAAAAGATCCAGCCAGGACTCTCCAGATCAGTGCGTCGATTGAGGAGCCTCTACGTTCTCAGCTTGTAAGCTTCTTACTTCAAAATTTAAATGTTTTTGCATGGTCCGCGACAGAGATGCCCAGCGTAGACCCCTGAATAATTACTCACAAACTGAACACTGATCCTGTAGTTAGGTCCGTTAGACAGAAGAAACGCAACTTAGCCCCAGAGCGCTGGAGAATAGTTGACGAGGAGGTCGGGAAACTCCTTGCAACCAATTTCATCAGGGAGGTCCATTACCCGAGCTGGGTGGCTAACCTCGTTTTGGTAAAAAAGGCCAACGGTAAGTGGCGCATGTGCGTCAACTATACTGACCTGAATCGAGCTTGCCCGAAGGACTGTTTCCCACTTCCCAAAATCAACCGTTTGGTGGACCTCAAGGCACGAGTTGCTGAGCTTCCTGGATGCTTATTCGGGCTACAATCAGATCAGGATGGACCCTGCCGATGAGGAAAAAATAGCCTTTATAACCGAGCTCGGCCTGTACTGTTACAAGGTCATGCCCTTCAGACTGAAAATTGCTGGGGCCACATTTCAAATGCTTGTAAACCGACTATTTGAGCCGTTGATCGGCAAAAAAGTGGAGTGTTATGTAGATGACATGGTCGTCAAAACTCAAATTTCAAATGACTTAATAAAAGAGTTATATTGTGTTTTTCAAATTTTGCGCAAGTACAATATGAAATTGAATCCCAATAAATGCATCTTCGGTGTCACTTCGGGTAAGTTCCTGGGTTACATCGTTAACTGATGCGGTATCGAGGCTAACCCTGAGAAAATTAGGGCAATCCTAGACATGAGACCGCCCCGTAAATTGAAAGAGGTTCAGAGGTTGAACGGTCGTGTAGCCGCTCTGAGCCGTAACCGAAGAGTGCCAGCTCGCTTTTGACGAGCTCAAAAGGTACCTCGCCAGCATCCCGGTTTTGACCCGACTTGAGGAGGGAGATATTTTGAAGTTGTACCTCTCCGCGAGTGACGAGGTAGTAAGCTCGTACTAATAAAAGAAGTAGATTGGGTTCAACGACCCATCTACTATGTTAGCAAAGTTTTGCAGGACGCAGAAACGCGATATCCAGAAATCGAAAAGTTGGCGAACGCGCTAGTCATTGCAGTTCGGAAGCTTCGGCCATACTTCTAGGCTCATACCATTGTCGTCCTCACCAACAAACCTCTCAGGCAAGTCTTGCTCAAGCCCGAGGTTTCCAGTAGATTGACAAAGTGGGCCATTGAACTCAGCGAGTACGACATCCAGTACGAGACCCGAACTGTCATCAAGGCCCAAGCCTTAGCCGACTTTGTCGCGGAGTGTACCTTTAGTGCTGTAGTCCCTGAGTTGATCGAGCCCAAGCATAGGGAAGCTTCAACCAGTGTGGCACCTCTCCCGGTTGGAACAAACCCGACCTGGGATGAGGAGCCCTAGATCCTCCATGTGGATGGCTCGTCAAATCAGTAAGGTAGCGGAGCTGCAATCATTCTATACGGGCCAAGCGGGGTGAAACTAGAGTACACGCTTCTGTTCGAGTTCACTGCATCCAACAATGAAGCAAAGTACGAAGCATTGATAGCCGGGCTCGCCTTAGCAAATGAAGTACGAGCTAAACACCTCATTATCTGCAACGATTCCCAGCTCGTGATTAACTAGGTCACCGGCGATAATGAAGCCCGCGAACCGACCATGGTCGCCTACCTAGCCAAAGTCAGAGCAGCTCTGCGTGATTTCTAGTCCTACTTCATCAGGCAGATCCCGAGGTCCAGGAATGCTGAGGTCGATGCCCTATCCCGATTAGCCAGCACAAGCGACAACACCTTGAGAACCGTGTACATAGAGAACTTGCCTCGACCTAGCATTCTCGAGGGGGCAGGAGAGGTCGCTCCTATTGGGCAAGCAGAGCTGAGCTGGATTGATCCACTCGCGAGCTACCTGCTCCATGGGACCCTCCCTGCAGATCGTAATGCTGCTAGAAGGGTAGAGCATCTGGCAGCCAAATACGTCATGATAGATGGACGACTATACCGAAGATCCAACACGCTCCCTTATCCGCACTGCTTACGACCTTCCGAAGCTGAGCTTGTACTCCGCGACACTCATGAAGTTTTGTGCGGAGGACACCTAGAGGGCATGGCTCTTGCCCAAAAAGCGCTACGACAGGGTTACTACTGGCCAACGATGAAGGCAGATGCGATTGAGTTCGTCAAAAGATGCGACAAATGTCAAAGGCATGCCAACATCCACCACCAGCCCGCTACCGACCTAAAGTACCTCACCAACCCATGGCCCTTCGCACAGTGGGGAATCAACGTACTTGGACCATTCCCACCAGCGATAGGACAGAGGAGATTCCTAGTGGTAGTAGTGGACTACTTCTCGAAGTGAGTGGAGGTCGAACCTCTCGCGATGATCACAACACGAAGCGTACAAAACTTCTTTTGGAGGAATATAGTTTGCCGTTTCGGACTACCTCAAGTGCTTATCTCTGACAACARTAAGCAGTTGGAAGACATAAAGTTCCAGAACTGGTGCAAAGACATGGGGATACAACAGAGTTTCACCTCGGTGGTGCACCCTCAAGCCAACGGGCAAGCAAAAGTCACGAACAGGGCCATCCTCCACGGACTGAAGGCACGCTTAGCTCGAGCTAAAGGATTATGGGTTGACGAGCTGCCTAGTGTACTTTGGGCTTATCGGACCACTGTGAAGACCGCCACGGGTGAGACTCCCTTCAACCTCACCTACGGCACGGAGGCAGTGATCCCAGCCGAGATCGAGATGCCTACGCTACGCCTGGAGGCACACAATGAAGAAGCAAATGAGAGCGAGCTACGCACCGACCTCGACCTACTTGAAGAGGTACGGGACCTCGCATACATTAGGACCGTGACTTACCAACAGAGAGTAGCTCGGTACTATAACACCTGAGTTAAGAAGCAGAATTTCCGCGTTGGAGACCTGGTTCTTCGTAAAGTCATGGTGCCTGAGCCCGGTGTTGGTAAGCTCGGACCGAATTGGGAAGGACCCTACCGAGTAAAGCGGGTGCTCGGGGAAGGTACGTACGAGCTCAAAACCTTAGAAGGGAAATAGGTACCTCGGGCATGGAACATCATCAACCTAAGGCAATACTATCTATAATTGCCGAACTAGGGAGTGGACTGTGAGTCGCCCCCTCCCAAGGCCTAAGGGTCAAGACGCTGAGCTAACAAAAAGACCTCGGCACCATATAAGTCCTAGTTGCCTCCTCGGCATGGGCATATAAGTCCCAGTCGCCTCCTCGGCATGGGCATATAAGACCCAGCCGCCTCCTCGGCATGGGCGAACTCCAAAGGAGAGTGGATTATGAGTCGCTCCCTCAGCCTAAGGGCTAAAGGCGTCGAGCTCACAAAAGACCTCGGCACCATATAAGACCTAGTCGCCTCATCGGCACAGGCGAAGTACTTTTAATGCCCAAGGCATAGGCAGCTCGGGTATGAGCCCTATGATGCATAGCCCGCTCTGGCATACAACAGGGTGAACCCGTCAAGGACAATCGTAATCTATTTATGTAGCCTGTGTGCAGACAGGTTGGGTATATACCCTACTATGTCGCTCACCCCGACGTACATCATGAAATTGCCCCTACTAAGTACTGGGTGACAGTTCAGGGCAACAACAATTGAAAAACCCCCCATTTCGGTTATCTAGTTCGATAGCTCAATAGTTCAGGGAAAAAACCACTACTTCGGTCAGAAAAGGTTAAATGCATTGCACTTAGCAAAAAGTATATTTCATTACAAAGAGTTCATCACAAAAGGGGAGAGAAAAGAAACAGATGTCGAGCTCACAGTCTCAAAGTACAAAGAACTATTAAGGGCACTCATCGCCCTCGCCCGAAGCCTCGGCGGAACAACCAGCCTTGTCGTCGGCACCAACTTTGTCGTCGGCGCCGGCCTCCTCAATGTCAAGTGGCTCACCATTGCTCTCTGCCTCGGAGTCTGGGTCTCCAGCGGCTTCAAGGGCCATCTCATTTGTAACCCACGAAGTAGTGATGGCACTCATATCGAGCTGTAGGAACTCGCGCTTGGTCAGCCATCTACTGAGCTTGAAGCCTTTACGGTAGCCCTCCGATCCTGCCTCGATCAGCTATCCCTCGTACTCCGCCGAGCTCTTATAATCCTCGATGGCCTTAACCTTGGCTTCCTCTATGGCCTTGAGAAGAATCTCAGTTCGCTCCTTGACGTCGGCCTCGAGGTTCTCCACCTAGCGCTTCAGATCTGCCTTCTCCGACATCAGTGATTCGATAAGCTCTTTCTGAGCTTGCGCACTGTTCTCCAGTTGACTGATCTTGCCGCGAGCTAAGTTCAATTCAGTATGAGCTTCGCGGGACGAACTCTCAGCAGCTAGAGC
Organism: Nelumbo nucifera; assembly: GCF_000365185.1. The sequence goes on along the minus strand of NW_010729353.1, from coordinate 163,750 downwards.
CCGCTTCAAGTGCTGCTCGGATTGGTAAGTCAAGGCATGCACGACGGAGTTCACCTGCCAAGAGTATAAAATTAGTACCAGCAAAGCTACAAATACAAAAATCAAAGTAGAACAAGACTTACCACCATGCAATGGGTAGCCGCTCGAGCCCCAAGCTAAGCAGGCGATAGTTCAGCCCAGCTTGAGACTTCCTCAGCATATACAGCTCCTTTGCTCTTATGGAGGCTGCATTGCGGGGTCAGGATACTCCGAATTGATCGTTCGCTCCCCGAAGAAGCAACGGTTGTCGTAGGGGCGGGTCTCGAAGATGTCTAGAGCGCACAAGTTATGACCTTCTCCAACTCCAAGTCAATCACCAGAGTCATACTGGAAGGCTGTTCAGGCTCTGAGATTCATGGGAGTTGCAACAAAACTTGGCATTAGCAACGCCGACAATAGAATACCAGCTATCAAAATCAACTTTAAACCAAGACGACCTACCAGGACTCAAGCCGGCCTGCACGAGCTTATTTTCGGCAAGGTAGTCCTTATAGTGGAGGCCAAGCTCCGCCCAAGACTGGAGCATCTCCCTTGTTTTCAAGTCCAGCCTAACACCGGAATCTTGAATGGCAGCCCTCTAATGGGTAGGAAAAGGCAACCCTGCGGGATTATGAACCACGAATTAATTCCATTTCCAAGCTGGGATCCTATTGGGTAGTTCATGCAAAATCTTATAACCCGGGCGAGGAGACAGATAGTAGGTCTGCCTATGCTCGGGAAGGACGCAAGAAGAGTTCCTCTTGATTGACAAGATAGAAGAAAAAATGTCGAGGTCGAGAGGTAGACAGTACTCATAAAAAAGAGAGATTATCCCTACTACGTTTCAGATGGAGTTCGGGTGAATTGGTCTATGGTAATGTTGAAGAACTTCAGGACCTATATGATCAAGGGGTGCAAAGGCAAGCGAAGACCAGCCACGAGTTGCTCTTCAAAAATTACGATCTCATTATGATCGTGTTCCCAAGGGAAGTTAGTTATGGGGAGACTATAAGTGTACTCATCCAGGAGGTGGTACTGATTTATTAAAGCCCTAAGTCCATCTACAATCATCGTCGAGGGACCGAACCTATCCGGCGCTTGACCTCAGTGAGAAGTAGATACCAGGTTATCCATGGTCCCACGCACCTCTCAAGATGACTCCACCTCGGGAGAACCGACTTGAGCCGAGGTACCTTCCTCGGGCTCATCTAAAAAACTATCGAAACTAAGATTGGACATAACTACGAATTGAACTAAATTGAAAAGAGGCTAGGGAAGACTCACCCAGAAAAATGACCGAACTGGGAAACCTGAGCTAAAGAGTCTAAGCACGACCTCCGAGCGAAGTCTAGTGAACTTATGGCGAAAGAAAACCGGCTGTGCGACACCCGAGGTTGAAATCAGTTTAGCGCGTTTTTTGGCATCCGCAAAATTTATAGATCGCGTGACGTCCGCGCGTAAACCGTACGCAACCCGGGTTATCCTTGATTGAGCCGAACAGCGAACTGGTTCGATCGACAAACTATCCGACTGGACAGCCTAGACTTCGAGCCAAATCCACCCGTCATGTCGTGAACTCCCCACACCAGGTCAGGACCCCTGGCTCAGGGAGTGGGGGGCAATTGATGGAGGGTGATTTGGCCCGACCTCATAATAAGGGGACATGTGGACATGACTCGACATAGGTGACAACTCGGCATAGCCAGCTCACTACAAAGTGATACTCCACTACCCTGAACTAAGGTTTTTTGAGCTAAGATCATCTCGAGCTAAGGGCACCTCGGTACCAGGTCACGACACCAGTACCTAATTTAGTTTGGTGTTCGAGCCTTAGCTCGGAAACATCAGTTCGAGGGGAAACCAACTCGGGTATACCGATCTGCCTTCAGTCTGATCCCGAAAGACACTTCAACGGCTCCCAAATTCCGTGGGGTCACGCCTCGTAACAACTAAGCGTTATCTCCCCGTCTGGATCGGGCGAAAGTGATTAGCCTTATCAACTGATAGCGTTATCTCCAGATAACACGAAAACGGATTCTATCATGGCGTTGATCTCGGAACTACTCCGTGAAGCCCGCGAGGACTCCATTATATAAAGGCCTCCCTCTCGGGGCCCAAGGTACACCTACAATTACTGCTTACTAGCTCTCTTGCTCTTTAATTACTCTCAGCTCGCACATACTGATTTAAGCATCGGAGCGAACCTCGCCGGGTAAGCACGGGTTCTCTGATTCTTTCTATGCAGATTCTCTATGTCCGCCGTCTACTGGAAGCCGAATCACCTCCAGCTAGGAGCAGCCAGATTGCGCAGCATCATCTCTCACTGGCAGGCTCTCCAATAGTAAGAAAACCATTCTTCTTCTTCTACTTCTTCTTCTTCTTCTTCTCTATTGACCAAAACCTTAACCCTCATTTTTTTTTTCGTTCAAACTCCTATTCTCAGGCATGGCATCTTAAATTCCCATTACTCCATTTTTTTTTCATTTTTTCATTTTATTATTTGCTTACTGTGTGCGAAACCTATTTCTTATGCGAAATCAAATGCCCTGTATTATTGAATGTAAATTCCATTCAAATTTATCATTTCAATGTTATTCCATATATTGATTGTTGAACAACCATGTATTAAACCCCCTTTGGATGTATTTGTACTATGTCATTTCCAATGTATCATTTGAATGTTGGGAGAATGACCGTTCAACCCAGGGTCAGAATTTATAGGCTCAAAGTATAGTTGGGGTGGGTGCCATCTCGGAATTGATGCCAATTCACGAGTGGGCATTGATGTGTAAAATAGGGATTTTTGACCTTTCGAATATTTATAACTCTGCAGTGGAAATCAAAAATCTGCATTGGACTCCATTGAATATTTCATGTATTAAATGTTTATCTTTTGTTTAGGGTCAAACAACAGTGTTTTTTCTATCTATCTTTTGTTTATTGTTTGTTCAAAACTAAGCATCCCTATTATATATATATATATATATATATATATATATATATATATATATATATATTATTTGAATGTTTCTAATTCGTCATGTGTCTTTTAGCAGGGGGCCACTGCACTGTATGGGTGTTTCAGACATTTCATCCATGGGTGGTGTTCTCTCCCTCACAAATCAGTCTCTCTTCTTTATTACTACATTAATTAATTTAAACATGATAAATTAATTAAATTAATAATTTCGTTACATAGTTAAATTGCAATAATTACTCAAAAGTTTCAAATAGTGACAATAAACATATTAATTTGGTATAATTTGTTTAGGTAAATTTGTTTAATTTAATCTAAAGATTTTGCCCAAGCAAAACTTGGAAAAATTTCTAAATGAGTCAGTTAGGTAAATTAACCATATTAATTTAGTATAATATAATTAGGTAGGCTTGTTTAATATAACCTAATTGATTTGACATGGTAAATTAATTAAATAACTAATTTAGTCATATACTTAATAGAGAGAGAGAGAGAGAGAGAGAGAGACCCTCAGCAGCCCCTTCTAGTGTTTAGTAGTGTTTAGTGGATTGTTCATTCTTTTCTTTGCTTAATGAACTTGAAGGGAGATTGCTTGTCTATAGAAGTTGGAAAGTAGTTCCCTGTTACCAAACACCCATTTTGGGCTTTTAGTTTGAAAAATATGCTTCGCAAGCAAAATTTACCAAGTAGGTTATATAGCCAAAAGTCCAAAATAAAAATCCAAAAGCTAGCTTTACTATTTTGGACTTGAAAAGTTAAAAAGCAAAAGCTTATCCAAACAATGCCTTAATTTACTCTGATTCAATGGTGGTGTTTGGTGTCATTGCCATTTTTTGAGAAAACAATACTACATCATCAGAGCCATGTCAGTGACCATACCTTGTAACACTCTGAGAAAGTAGAAAATGTAAAAATGACATTACTAAAGTGGATTGAGAACCAGGGACCATACATTTTTTACCGTTTTCTTAAAAAATGATTGACCAAACAATATATCATAATACAGTTTTAGCCTTTTTGAGAATATTTGATGTGACTCCAACGTGGTGTCACTTCTTAGGAAAAAAATAGCATTGAAACCAGTTTGACCTATGTGACTCCAATGTTGGCCATTGTTGCAATTAAGGGCAAGTCTTATTGGCTTTTGGTAGGGATGTTCGCGGTCCATTTCAATGCAGTTTAGAGAAGACCTCAAACCAAACCAATAAGTTACGGTTTGAGTAATTCCCAAATCAAACCAAACCATTTTAGCATGAAAACCAAACCATTTTATTATGATTTGGTGTGATTCCTAATATAGCTCGAGGAACTTTAGACCATTCTTTGATTCTATTGGGCTTAACTCAATTAGAAAGCCCAAATAACACCCCTAAAAATTAAAAATTAAAACTTTTATTTATAATTTTATACATTTGATTTAGAGATATTATATTATATGTATAATATTTATACATCATTTATTTTTATAATTATATTATATTGTGTATATATATAAAATTTCGATTTATAGTTTAAACTTTTGCTCGGTTTATAAAATCCATAAAACCAAGTCAACCCACAAATTGAACCAAACAATGAACACCCCTAGCTTTTGTGCTTGTGATGGGAGCTTACTGAAAAATACTTCTATGCAGGGAGATTAACCGTGTCACAGACTGTCCAAGTATAACCGATTCCAACCCAATAATTAAGCGAGACACAAATTATAGAACCAGAACCAACATAACTGGTTCGAGCAGCTCAGTTCTGTTGAGTAGACAATGACAGTTCTGGGTGAAGTTGGTGGATCGTGGTCTTTTTTGAGCATGTTTCTATTTGTCGTGTTGTGACTCAAACAACACGATTTTTTTATGCAAGCATGACATGATAGTTATGGATTCAGATCTCCTATCAACACTGTCCCAATTTAGTCGTTACACAGTCACACATCGAAAACATCTCCGCCATAAATATTCTCAATATGCGGCTGCAGTGGCCTATTGGAATAATGTTGGGAGCGTTCCGTTGGTAGCAGATCCCTATTGATAGTTATATGGTATATCTCACATGCTAATAAACCGTATAATCCATATCCACACTAGTCCAGAAACTGAACCATGAACAGAATAGGTTATTTTGTATTGTGTGGTTAAGAAATATAGTGTATTGTCATTTTCTGAAAAAGAAAATGATACACTTTATGAATTAAACCATCTTTTTTAGAGCCACAAACCAAACACCATCTTAGGTGGAGTGGTAGGATTTAATTTTGATTGTAAAAGTTGATTTTCAGGAAAAAAAAAAGAAAACTGTTTTGGTGAATCTGAACCGTTATTTCTTATTCAAGCAAGGTCTGACTCTGATACTATAATCACTCGAAATAAAAAGAAAACATGTTTATTGTGGGTTATTTTCCTAAACAAAAAGAAAACATTTCCTAATCTAGTCTAATCGTTATTGCTTTTGAAAATGTTTTAAATGAAAATTTTCACATTCTTTTTACTGACATCTTTGTCGGTCGGGCCAAGTTTGAGAAAACAAGAAATTGGGCTGAAACGCAAGAAAGGTGTGACCATTTTCTTGTTGAGAAAATGGAGTGTTACCATGTGAACTGTGAAGTAGTACAGTCTCATTTTAGAGCACGGGTCTCTATCCTGTAAGGGAGCAAAACCATGACTAATGAATTCATTGGCCTTTTCAACAGTTACTTATTTCATATGATTTTTCATTTGTGCCTCCCCTTCTAAATGGGCCATAAGCCCATACCCCAATTGCTGATGTACTATATTAATGTTTCTACTTGGGTTGAGTAGGATGTGCACCTCACACGCACATCCTATATTAATGTTTCTACTATATTAATGTTTCTACTGGATTTGGTCTTTACACCGTCCTCACAGCACTTATAGCTCTTCATTTGGAACATCTCTATTTATCTTTATTCACGGGGAGATGTTCACAATACACGTCTGCAAGTGTTGTGAGGACCAAATCCAGATTCTGGGTCACAATTCACCTTGACTTCACCTATCCTTACCTACCCATATTGACTCTCACCAAGTATAAATGCTTTTTTCCATTATTTTTTACTTTATTTTATATTTCTCAATCAAATGCCACAACCAGGTCGGGTCAAGCTGTATACCCAAAAGCCAAATATAAGAGAACCACTTTGTTCATCCATTCATCCTACTAAAATATCTCCTTAAAAAGCAATTAAAATTATTAAATTATTATTTTTTGTGTGAGAACTAAGAATTTAGAACCCTAACATGGACTTGTTTGGGCTTGCCTTGAGATGTGCAGCACAAAGGCGACCCGTAGAATCAGGAATGTAATATGTTTTACATCACATTAGCTACTTTAAGTAATGCAATTGATGAAAAAAAGAGATTGTGGGTTTTACATGCTTGAAAATGTTTTATATGTTTGATTTTATTTTTAAATTCACATTTGAATATGCTTTACATGTTATGTTTATGTATTTAATTTTAGATAATAGGTTTTTATAACATTTAGTTTATATTTTTTATTAATATTATGTTTAATATTTTTTTTCTGACTTTTTTTTTTTATTTTTGTGCCTTGCTTCAAAAAGGCGCATGCCTCAGGTGTAAACTGACCCCTATGCCCCTACCTTTTTATTTGGTAATGTTGTAGGATTATCATAATGAAGAGGTGGAGGAACACTGGCATCCCTACCTTCTTCTTTCTCCTTTACTTATTAGCCAACAAAATGGCATTAGCCCCTTCTCCTTATAGGAAAATATAAAAGAGGGAGGTGGTTAAGTAACTCCACCCCCNCCAAGTATCACCCCACTTAAAATGGGTTAAGGATGTAAAAGAAAACTCTTCCTTCCTAAGGTAACGAGTGCCCCCCCACTTAAAGTGGTTAGAGGAGGGAAAATAACTTTCTCCCCTAGGGTGACATATATCCTCCCACTTGAAGTGGTTAAAGGAGGAAAAATAGCCCTCTTGTTAGAATAAGACAAGTGGCATCCAATTATAAACAAGTGAGACACTTCACAATAAAATTAATTAATATAAATTTAATTCTTTTAGGGTTTGTTGTCCCCTTAAATGGGCTCTACTACAGGCCCATTATGCTTATTGCATTACAAATAAGGCCCAATTAACTTAGGGCCCGCTGTTCACTAAACTGAACTACAGGCCCCTTTCTTTCCTAAATTACTTCAGCCCATCCATAGGACTGACTGGGCTTAAAAAGTTGAGTTGGAAAGAAAGCCCCTTTTTCTTTGTTTCTTTAAGCTGTGATTTGGAGTAGCTTAATAACATGCTCCTAGTCCAGCAAAATTAAGGACTTGACACCGCCAGAACCACCAACCTAACCGCAGATAGCACTCCCTATTTTTCCTTTTTTTTTTTAATCCATAACCCAAACTACTTTTTTGTTAATGGAACATAAATAGAAGCAAACCCCCATTAAGCTCCCAAACAACCAAAACTTTCCCTGCCCATTCAAGTATAGCCCAAGTTTACACACATTCTCCTTTTTTTTTATCAATAACAGTGAAATTTTATTAATGATAAAAACAGGATTACAAAGGGATGGAGCTAAAAAGTCTTAACTCCAGCTACCCAAGAAACTTTCTGATCATGCAGTGATTACAAAACAGCCCAGAATAATGTCTCTATTTACCCCTTGCCTAGCTAGACCGTCAGCCAATGCATTTGCCCTTCTCTTAATCCAATTACATTGAATTTCCATGTCCTTGGTTAACCACTTATACTTCCTTTTTTCATTGTTGTATTTCCACATCATAGCACTGTCCTCTTTTAGCCATTTCACCACCATTTCAGAATCACCTTCTATAACCACCTTTTTGATCTTCATTTCCTTGACCCTTTGAATCCCTTCAATAGCTCCAAAAATCTCATCCCTCAATGAGTCTCCCACCCCAATCGGCCCAGAGTACATGGCTAACAAGCTTCCACATTCTCGTTCTCCATCTCAACTCCAATGAACCTACCTGCATAGTTGTCAAGGCGATGCCTAGGCAACAAGGCACCCTTGGAGGCTCGCCTTGCCTAATCTCCAAGTAGTTTTGTACATTGTGTTATAAAATACTTTTATATTCTTAATTTCTTGAGATTATAATTATAAAATAGGTATTATTAAACTAAAATATTCATTTTGTTAAATACTAATTTCCTTTTACTATTTTCTTGTTTGTTAGGGTTTAATCAACACAAACATTGCTAAATGCTGTATTTTCTTCTTTTTCTTATGAATATGTTGATTTTCTACTTTAACATGAAGTGTATACTTTTCTTTTGAAAATTATGGATAATTATTAAGGAACTATGGTTATGGAACCTAGGATATATGTTTTTTCTTAACAAAATCCATTACCTAGGCGGGCGCGCCTAAGCAATTAGGCGACAAGGCACTACCCTGTCTCCTAGCCTCGCCTTGGTGCCTTGAAAACTATGCCTACCTACCAGATAAGGGTGATCATGGGCCAGGACCGGGCCGGGCTTTGCACTTATGATAAGGGCTATAGCTTAGGCCCGGGCCCGGCCCGGCCCAGGGTTCCGGACCTGAAACATAAGCCCTAGCCCAGGTCTATACGGGCCTGGGCTAGGCCGGGCCTGATTCCAAGCCAATGTCACTCGTATAAAACATTACATATCTATATATTAAATGACATAACATGCATATAAACTTATTTTATACATTATATAATATAAAATATTATATATCTATATATTAAATGACATAACATGCATATAAACTTATTTTATACATTATATAATATAAAATATTACATATAATATAAATTATACATGTCATGTTATAATATTTATATATAAGATATATAATATAATGTAAAATAACATGTATACATATGTATACATTATACACAGAATGTGTAAGTTTAAATATATGCGGGGCGGGCCGGGCCGGGCCTAAACACAAAACCCAGGCCCAAGCCTGGAATTTCCGAGTCGGGCTTAAATGATCACCCCTACTACTAGACATGCATTCAAGACCTTCAATCTCTCAGTCATCTTCCTAACCTGCCTCACATCAACCTGAACTGCTCCACATTACCTCACTCTGAATGCCAGGTGACTCTCTAATTGTCGTCATGACTAGGGAGTCCAGTCCGAACCCCAGCCTGCCTCACTTCAAATGCCTAGCGTCTCGTTCATGCATATCTGATCTAATGTGTTCTCCAAAATGGCTCTTCTGTAGCATTTGACAGCTCCATCTTCTATTTACAACCTTTCAAAGATGCAAATCCTTCTGTTTTGATGTCCTGGGGTCAAGTGATGTAATTGTACTATTGTTTTGTTGTCTCCCACCCTTTTAGATTTATCCCCATCAACCAACATGACTATTAACTAACTGGAAAACCTTAATTTTTAAAGGAATTAAATGTCTTAAAAAGTCTTATTGGCTCAAATTAAAATACATAAGCATGACATAAAATTCAAAATGAAAGTAAAAAGCAAACAGAATGTGGTTGCTAAGGTGCTTCAAGCATGTAAAACTCTAAATGTATTTATCCATCTCCTAGTTATATTTGCTTCAAGTAGCTAGTATGATATTAGTATTCTGCATTCTTAATCCTAAGGGGGCGTTCTTTTTTCTGTATTTTGAGAGGGGGGAAAGTTGGTCAATGGGATTTTGATTCCCATTGACCAAGAATTTCCATGTTCTTTTTTTCAGATTTATGTGGGGACCAGGGAAAGTTTATTTTCTCGGGTAAGTGATACCCATCTCATGGGTAAATAACTTTCCCACCTGGGGGAAAAATTGCCAACACTTGAATGGGATAAAAATGACCCTTTTAATAATGGATTTTTATGGCTAAAATGGTCATTGCTTTATTTACATGGGAAATAAAAGAACATGGGTAAATGCACTTACCCGGATAAGTCTTTCCTGGGAAACACTTACCCAGGTAAGTAACTTACCGAAAAGCGAACGGGGCCTAAGAGGTGAGGTTGGGGGCCTTTATGAAGGCAGAGGGACGGTAGGCCAATACAAGATTATTAGGGGACTCAAGGGCAACACTCCCAACCTGAATTTTGGCCTATACATTAGGGGGTTCATTTTGTGATATTTGACAAAGTCCATGCTATTTTAGAGTTAAGAATCAGAAACTAGATGTATATTTCTTGCTTCTTTAGTGAAAACTTTGGATTCAAGCTCTTATCTGCAATAACAGGGCTTTGGGTATTCAAAAGGTCTTTGTTTTTTGCTTTTTTTTTAAGTTAATAGATCATTACTAGTGTACAAGCAACAACAAAATGTAATTTAGAAATAATACCTTGTTATTATCAATCTTTCTCATGCAAATTCTGGGTAAGATTTTTTTTTTTCTTTGATAGTTCAATTACTGGGTAAGAGTTGAAGGATTGCATATCTTGCAAGTAATGAAGCCTCCATGACTGGAAGTGTACACACTCATACATGAACAAAGAGCTTCAATTAACCACTTTTTGTACACATAAGCCACTTAAGCTGTTAAGAATACTTTGGATCCACAGCACTATTAATTCCAAACTAAACTATAAAAAGAAGAGATAAGAGAAAAAAATAAGGAAAGAAAGTCTAGAGAAAAACAAAGGGTGGGACGAAGAAGGTGGAGAAGAGGAGCGTCTGGAAGAGGACGACTGAAGAATTGAAGCTAGGAGAAAATAGTAGGGAAGAGAGGGAAGGAGCATGAAGTTATTGAGCCGGATCGTAGTGGGGCTGAGGGAAGGAAGAAGGGTCCAGATAAGGTACCTGATCAGAAATCTTAAAACAGAATTAGTTCTGCAGCAGGAAACAAAATTTGGAGAATTTTTGAATTATGAATAAAACTCGAAATTTGGGGGGAAGAAGAGGCAGAGTGGGTGGATCTTAAAGTGTTGGGGCTCTAAGGGGGGGGTACAGTTGGGAGCTTGGAAGTAATTGTAGCCTTGTGGGTAAACTGGTCACAGATTGTGTGTTCGTCACTCCAGATTTTGACCAAGTCAACAGATCTTATTTGCTGAAAAAATTTTGTAGTAGCCTTGAATTACAACCGTGCGATGTAGTGCTCTTATCAGCAAAGGTGGAATTACATCTATCATACCCATGACTTACCTTAGAACAGATTGAACAACAAATAGGCAAAAGGATGCAATACTTGTTTCCTCTTCAGAATCATAAGCCATACCAAATAAATAGAACTTAAAGAAAAATAAAAGCCTGGAAACAAGAAACCAACTCAGGAAAAAAAAAACTGATGTTTGAACTTTTTTGAAATGATAGAACAAACCATTTTACTTTGCCTTTACCCAAAAAAGAAATCCATATGGGAATCACCAGGTAATAGTACCATAAACTACAGTGTTTCAGATATCAAATTAATGATGTATAAAACAGTTCTTCATATTTGAAACATGAACCAAAACATAGAAGCCAAATTGAATGCTAACCTCCTTGAACCTCCATCTAAAAATGTTTCACTGGTGGCAGCAAGTAGAACAACATCGACTAGATTGCTCAAGTTCTCATAGATAACACCTCTTTTTCTTATAATCCCCAATGGCCCAATCCACCCAAAATGGAGCTTGGCCTAGGTCTACAATGCACCTGCAAACATGACAAGTAACCATGATGATAGAAGAAATAACATCAAAGGATTGAGAATTTTCCTTTTTCCTTTTTTTCCCTCTTTTTCTTTTTTTTCATGGAAAATGTATATACTGAACCCAAAAAACAAAAAGCACGCACTATATCAGGTCAGTTATTCCATGCGACTAATTTATGAAATATTTATCTGCCATACAAGTATGAAAAAACTGCTAGGAAATATATCCAAATTCTCTTTCTTAATAAATTCTCTATATTTTATTCCTTAGCTTTTGCATCTTCTGAAATTGTTGAGAAGAAAGGAACAGGAAATTGCTCAATGATAAGACCGAGGACAGAAATACTATCATACAAAGTATCACAATGAAAGTTGTTCATTAGGTCAAAACAGCGAAGCTCTTCAAAGATTTCACAACGGATGACATCATTCAAGGATGTTATTGGGTAGCCACTAACCAGGTCTCCAATCTCCAAGCTGTTTTAAGTTTGCAACAGGAATCAGCATAGGAACAAGTGATCATCCTGAATTTGATGGGTGCAGCAGGGGTAATCCAAATCAATCAAGGATAGAAGGGATGTATAGGAACCACAATGGAGGCATATTAGTAACATTCTCTTTACCTGCAGGTTTTGGAAACTGAACAAAGGCAGAGCTCTTATCTGTTTTGCAAGGTTTGAGACTGGCAAAAGACCTAATCTATACAAAACTGTTTATAGAAGGAGACTCTATAGTTGTAATGGGCTGTATTCAAAACAAGGACAAGACTCCTTGGCAGTTCAGAACGGTGTTTTAAAAGGTGTGGGAGGCATACACCTGGAGGCGCACCTCCAGGTGAGGCACCCCAAACACTCTGATGCGTATGGCAGAGGTGCTGATGCCTCTGAGGCGTACGCCTCAGGTCCATGAGGTGCATGCCTCATGTGCCCCATGCACCCCTCATACAAATAAGGCAGAAAGAAATAAACAAAAAAGAAAGGGAAGGAAAAGAAACAAAGAAAGAGAAGAAAAAAAGATGAAAGAAAGAAAAGAAAAAAGGAAAAGAAAGGGGATGAAAGAGAAAGGACCTTGGCTGGAGGGCTTCACCCCCCGGACCCTCCTAACAACTTTTTGAATGCAGCCCAATTTGGATATTTTGTGCCAGGGGGTCTTGCTCCACTTCGACAAGAACCCCCCACCTCTCTAGCTCCCCCTCTCTCCTCATCCCCCTTCTTTTAAGGAGGTTTATGCCTCTTACGTTCTGAACCACGCCTCACATCTCCATGCAATGAAATGCCTCATGTCACGCCTCCGTGTTTTAAAGCATTGGTTCAGAAATATTATGAAGAAGTTAAAGGTGCTCACAAGCAAGAAAGTGTATCACAAAATGGATTTATAGATCCGCCAATGGACCAGCAGATGCTTTGGCTAAACAGGGAGTGAACAAAGAAAATCAATTTTAGGAGAGTGGGTAGGGGGGTAATTTTTGTTGTATAACTGTTTATGCTTTGGGTATCCCAATCTCTAGGATGATACAATTTGTATGTAACTTATTTATTAGATTTTAGTGGTCATCTCGTCATTTCAAAAAAAAAAAAAAAAAACAGATATACCAAACAGTATGTGAAACAAAAATAATAAAATCTATGGAGTCACCAAATGCATGGGAAAAAAAATTCGCAAACCGAAATTTACCTATCAGGTAGCATGCATATAAACATGTGAAAGGAGTTTTGATATCTGCATTGAGGTCAACTGATAATAATGGTGGAAAACAAAATATTTCTTTCTCTTATCAATGTTTAGGAGAATATTTTTTTTTGTATATATGGTATTTCCCTCAGATCTTATACCTTTCCTTACAAGTAATAAAAAAAAAATATTAAGGATGGAGAAGATATACAAAAGCAAAGAGAAGCACCAAGGTCCTCAAGAGTTGAGGACCAGTATATGTACCAGCACTGGCACATAACTGTGGTAGACTTCCCCCTTCCTTCAGAACCTCTACAATTCCTTTCCCAATCATCCAGAAAACGGCTGCAGTAATAAGAGATATATAGATTCTTTTTCATCCTTGCGCATTCTGTACTTTTTTGGGATGTGGAGATCCTAATGATTCAAATTGTTAACTGTAAAAACTTTGTCAAGGAAGATAAGTCACATAAATATCCCTTTATTCTGCATTATTAAAATGTTTATAATTAATCAGAAAAGGTACTGATTTTGTCATTTTTATAGTTTCCCATATAGATTCTTCAATTTCATTCTGACCAAGCCATGTGAGCAAACTCTCACACAATAATGCATCTTGCAAGAGAGAACACTGGATTAGAAATTTGTCACATTTGGAAAGTAAGATTTAGAGCTTCAATTCAATACAAATTAAACACATCTATATTCAGAGCCATAGAATCTTCCTATAGAAGCTAGCAATCCAGGATGCCTATACAATTTTCAAGACTAAATTTTCTAAATTTGTGATTAAATGAAAAACATTTCCAAAATTGTAAGTGAGGAGATTCTTTTGCATTCAACTCAAACAAAGTTGATTAGGCACAGAGAAACAAGATTTTATCATCACAACGGCAACCAGGTTGGAGTTACAATTCTTGGAGTCTTGATAAGATTAGCTAATAACACTAGGAAGAACCACCAATACAATACTGGGTCACAAGAGCTCCATTCCTTTTGTCATTCACTGATGTTTGATTAGATAATGCATTTATTTAAAGATAAATTATTGTATTAATAATCAAAAAGAGAGACAAACATATGACATGCAAAAAGCGTTTTTACATTGGCTATACAATTCCGTTTCCATGAAATTAACATATAAATATTTCTACAAAAAGTCAACTACAGTCAAGTCCTTTGAACTTCTTGTGAACTGCACACCAGGAACAAATCTTCCCTTTGATTTTCCCTAGAAGGTCAGGGGCTGAAACACTGGAATTTTCAGAAACTCTGCCATTTCTTCCTTCCATGTGCACCAGAATACTGCGAACAGAATCAAGTAATTCAAGCCCCACAAGACTTTCCCTCTGCTGCTTAAACCTTCCAACTGCTAAGTGCATTGTGGGAAACATCCAACCCATCTGAAGGTATTGAGAACARTCCACCAAAGTCCAAACCTCAGCTGCATAAGGACAATGCAGAAAGATGTGATTTGCAGATTCCAAAACCTCTGAACAAAACACACACTTGACATTTCACCAAGTCAACCAACATACTCCTTAAAATTTTGTCTTGAGTCAAACACACTTCTAAAGCTATGGTCTAAACAAAAAACTTAATCTTTGTGAGAGCACTTGAGTGCCAAATTCTTTTAGCAGGAAATTCATAAGCAGCTTCGTGACTCAGCCTCCTATAAAAGGAAATCCATAAGCAACTTCTCCCAAATCCAGCTTTCTCAAATCTGACTGACCCACTTGAGGATTGATCCCCTGAATTCTTTGAACGAGCTCCATCAACTACTCCACTTCCCATCTAGAAGTAGGATTCCACGAGATTGTGCCATTTGTGGCTGAATAGGAATTCTTAACTATCACCTCCTTATTCCGTGCTAACATCAAAAGGGACCCAAAAACATCCATTAGAGGCTAATGTCCACATCACCTGTCATACCAAAATCTGATTCTTTCCCCATCACTTGCCTTGTAATGGATACCCTTGGGAAACACTCAATAAATCTTTTCAATGCCCTTCCAAACAAGGTTCCTCACTATATCACCAGCACCATTTTCCAAATAACACAAGATTGATATTCCACTGAGTGAACACACACACACACATAGCCTAGACTTGCATCTAGCACCAACTAGCATGCCAAAGTATTTTGTAGGCAGCATCCCTACATCACACCTTAACACCTCACCAAATCAGCCATGTGAGGAATCTTCCCAACAGCAATCAATTCACTCTTTTGAAGATTGATCCAAAGCCCTAATACCACCTCAAATCAGCTTAAAATGTATTACGGGATTTCTATATTTTCACCCATGGTCTCACAAAAGAACAATGTGTCATCAGCAAATTGTAGCAAAGAAATATACACCAAGGCTATGTACATGGAGATATACACTATGAACTTTAATATCATACTAACCAAAAAGCAGTATATCCTTGTAAAAAAAAATTGAAGTCCTTTCAATCCCTTGTGAACTGCCAGAGAAGAGCGCAGGTTGTCTGTTAACTGATATAATACCTGGTTAGATTTGCCATGAACCTGTTGTTTTATCTAAATATATATTACTAATGTGACATGAGCAAGGTATTCAGAAACATGAAAAGTGAAGCAGACTATAGTAAACATTTGATAAGATTTACAGATGAGAACTTGAACAAATGAGATAATGGTAAACCCATGGAGCAAACAAAAAAAGTACGGCTATCAGCAAATGCATGGAGAGAGAAATATTATACAAACACAAGCCTACCTGTGAGGTAGCATCCATGTAAACATTTCGATGGAATTCTCAACTCTGAATTGAGGTCAACAGATGAAAATGGAAATAGAGGGTCATCTGGAAAACAAAATCATTTTCTTCTGAATATCCAAATTCAAACACCACGAAGGGATATCTCCAACTGTTCTATCCTCTTAGCCAAGTCATGCTTCCCACAGTTCTTCAATCCATCAGTAACCACATCAAAGCTCTGTGCCTTCGGTGACAAATTCAGCTCTGTCATCTCCACCAGATAATTCGCAGCCTCTACAAATCTTCCACCCCGCCCACACATCCTAATCAACATTGTATACACTGGCCGGTTTGGGGGATGACCCTGGGCCTTCATATCACTGAAAAAACTAAATGCATCATCAAACTGACCCCTCCTAAAAAGGGCTTTAAGTATTGGAGCATATAAACTTGGAAATGGTTTGTGCCCATCCTCGATGGATCTATGGAGCAGCCTAAATGCTTCATCAATCTGACCCAATTTCGAAACAGCTGGGATCATGATCTTGTAAGTGCTAATATCTGGACAAAGCCCCAATCTACAAACATCATGGAAAAGATCAATACAGAAATCAACCTCTCCAGTATTGCAAATAGCTTGCAGTAGAGAATTGAATGTCTCAATGTCAGGCAAAAACCCCTCCTTTGTCATTTTCCTAACCAATTCCTTGGCCGATTCAAGGTAACCCGCATTGAGCAAGCCATCAATCAAAAGGTCACGACCGCGAACAGGCGGGTTATATCCCTTTCGACTCATCTCTTCTAGAAACTCCTGTGCTTCCCTGAGTTTCCCCGCCGAGCACCAGCCATTAACAAGAATAGCAAAAGTACTCTTATCTGGAACTCCTCCCTTCCTTATCATCCGCCGAATCAAAGCATAAGCCCCTTCGAAATTCTTAACCTCACAGAGCGCGTAGAGCAGAGCATTATAGACCTGGGTCGTCTGAGAACAATTGAAATTCTTCATCCGGTTAAAGACTTCAACAGCCCGATCGACGAGCCCATGCTTCCCATACGACTCTATAATCATTGAGAATGTCTCGGGGGTGAGAGAAAACTCTTGTTTCTTCATCTGTTCTGCAACCTTCCACATGGTTTCCCAGTTACGGGTCCGGCCTAGGGTTTTAATGAGTTCTTCGAATTCAATGGTGGTGGGTTCATATCGAGGCTGGTTTCGAGCCCAGTTGAAGAAACGAAAGGATTCGATTCCGCACTTACCGCAGCTCCTGAGGACTCGATAGACGAGTTCGGAAGTGACATTGATTTGCATCTTCTGGAGGGTTCGTTCCATGTAGAAATCACGGCGAACAATGTTGGAGATGTGGTGGATGGCGGCAAAGTATTCGTCGTTGGGCATTCCTCTCCCATGGTGGTGATGATCGTCGTCGTCGTGTGGGAGTTTTGAAGTTTGAGTCGCGAGAGATTGGAAAAGAAAAGGAGTTGTGGAGGAGATAGAAGGGAAAGTAATTGGTTTTCTTGATGACCGGAGGAGAAGAATAAGAAGTGCAGAGGAAGACGGTATCATGTCCACGGAGTATGTATTCAGGCAAAGTTGCAGGCTTACTAGAACAGCGGTAGCTACATCTCAATTTTCTACGATGTCAATTGCCTCTGGGCTCTAGGGTGATCATGGACCGGGTCGGACCACGCTTATATAAGTTTTTTAAACTACTGTTATGGTTGGTTTAGTTAATTGACTAATTGATTAACACTACTCCTATCATTTTTAATAATTGATTAATACTTTCCTTATCGTTAAGGTTCTGTCATAAATCATTATGCTAATTTATCCTTGTTATAACTTCCAACCCTATTCGAACTCAGCCCACCGCCACAACACTCCACTAGATTGCGTTTTTTCCTCATTTCCAATCGTCTGTTCACGTTCATCTGCTGGAAACATCAATTCTATCATCCCTTATTTTCTTAGAATACTGTAAATTCCAATTCCCTCGATGTGGACTTTGATGACGCGCAATCCGGTCCGTTCTGGTTGCCGGTTACCACGCTTCTGACAAGATTGGAGGTGCCTGAAACAAGGAAGAAAATTAAGACTTCCGGGGAGGAACCCGGTTGGAACACTCCGAAGTTCAAGTTAGTGCTCTTCAGAAGGCAAGGGAAATGAGGAATTCTAAGACGAGAAAGCGCAAGAATCACATACCCTCTTCTTTGTGAGATGGGGGCCTTTTATAATCACCCTGTACACTTACTTCCATGCCTCTGCCAGTTCGGGCATCATTACCTCTGCCAGATCGGGTCACTTCCTCCGCCAGGTCGGGTGTCATTTCTTCTGGCAATTGCCAGTTCGGGTGTCATAACCTCCACTGCCAATTGCCAGGGCCGCCTTTGTCCATCTGAGATGGCGGTGGCAGGTGGTCGTTGGATGGTGGCTGCCATGTGTCAGTCCCCTAATCGGTCAGGTGCGCCGCCTCCGTGTACGGTCTCCTAGGCGTCAGGTACGGTTGTTCAGTCTGGCGACTTGGAGCCGAAGTGGTGTGCGAGGTGAAATCTTGAGTTCGAATAGAAGTATGGCCCGAATTGCCCCTGGGTGGGCAGTTCAGGGTTTTTTGCCTTTTGTGCTCCTTGTAAGGCTCGGGTTCCTCTTTGGGGAGCTCGGGACTTTTTAGCTCAGAGCTCGGGTTGTAGGTTCCTCCCATGATGGAGCTCGGAACTCTTTAGCTCGGAGCTCGGGTTGTGGGCTTGCTGCCGCGCCGAGCTGGCACTTCTTCCAGGTCATTCTCGGTTGCTTCCACGTGTCGCATGGCCAAGGGGTCGGGTCAAATCTCCCTCCATCAATTGCCCCCCACTCCCCATGCCCGGGGTCCTGACCCGGCGTGGGGAGTTCACGGGATGACGGGTGGATTTGCTTGGGACACTTTGGCCTTGGTTTGGAACTTCTCCGGTCCGGTCTGCTTTTGTTCTCGGCTCAACCGGGGTCAGCCTGGGTCGACTAGGGGTCAGTCTCGGGCTACGTGTGGTTCACGCGTGCAAACGATTTCAAATTTTCAAATTTTTGAACGTGCGCGCCAAACAATTTCGAATTTTCGAACGTGTGCGCCAAAGTGTCTTCTTCGGGGAGTGCGCAACTGACTTTGTGGGGAGCCGTTGGATGGTTTGGATCTTGGCCGTTGATGCGCGGGTATAGTGGCTTTAAATAGTGGGGGGACCCCCAGTCACTTTCCTCTGTTATCCTTCAGTGTTTGTTCCTTGAGCTCGTGTCCAAGCCTGTCAGCTCACGTCACTCGTTCGCAGTCCGGTTAGCTTTTCCTGGTGAGTCCTCAGCCCTCTTTGTTTCGATGTCTAGCTCGGGTAGTTTAGGTAGTCTCCTGGGGGGGTCTGATGCTGGTTCTACGAACCGAGCTGCTACCCCCGACAGCCTTAGTGAGTCCGAGGTGGGGCCCGAGGTAGAGCTCGAGTTCGAGCCCGTATGTCAAGTCACCTCGGGTAGTTTGGCATCCACCTCCCGCCGAGGTCGGGTGCCAGATAAGTTCGGACCTTCCACTATGACGTCCAAAAGGCTTTGATCCCTTATCGTCCAGTACAACCTGCCCGGGGAGTATACTTACTTTGTACCCTCGGGCGACTTTCCTTGGGAGCACGGTCCGGATGAGATCGTGATATTTCGGGAGTAGCTCGTTGCCGGGCTGTGCCTTCCCTTTCATCCTCTTATCGTCGAAGTCATGAACCACTTCGGCGTTACTATAGGTCAGCTTCACCCGAACTCTGTTCGTAACCTTGTTGGCATTATCTCCCTGTACTGCGAGCTTTGCCTTCATTTAGACCTGAAAGTCTTTTCAGCTATCCTCATGCTCAAAAAACAAGCGGGACTACTTTTCACCTCGCCCGAGTACTACTTTTCACCTCGCCCGAGTACACGACCTTCCAAACAAGGTCCTGGCATGGAAGCGGGACTACTTCGTGGTTCGAAGTGCTACGGGGTGGCCGTTTCCTACTGAGTGGGGTTTGGTCGCTCCTGACCCCGATGTCGCATTAGACGAAGACACGGTGAAGGGCCTCCAGGACTGGGCCCGGCAAGGGCTCAAATGCGAAGTTTACCTGACGGAGGACAAGCTTATTCAGGCCGGTCTGAGTTCGGGTAGGTATCTTTTTCAGACGAAGATACTCTTACTTTTGCTTTTATTCCCGTCTTCTGATGTCGAGCTCCTTTTTGCAGGTGTTATGGAGGCAGAGAAGACTCGAGGTGCGAACTTGTTCGTTGGCATGAAAAGGAGGAAGCGAGCTGCTAAGCAGGTCCGCGTTGATCTTTCCCGGGTTCTGGAGCCCGAGGCACCGAGAATGGAGCCTTCTGGTGAGCCTGAGGTGGCCCCTTCAGTTCAGGAAGCGGCAGGGGCTCCCTATGTCGAGGCTCCCTACACCGACACTGCCTATACCCAGGCTGTGCCTTCGGGCTCGGGAAGTCACGGGGAGGTTGGGTGCGTGCTGACGCCGAGCTACGCTCTCCGAAAGAGCAAGAAGGCCATTTGCCCTGAGGAGGTCGCGCAGTGGGCTGATCTTCCTACAAATCTCATAGGCGCTCGTGCTGCAACTCACGCCATGGTGGTAAGTCGG